>SMSQ01014787.1:25208-35287 GCA_019453375.1 Ctenoplectra terminalis
TGAGATCTCAGGAGAGCTAGGATCTCAGAAGAGCTGAGATCTCAGGAGAGCTAGGATCTCAGAAGAGCTGAGATCTCAGGAGAGCTAGGATCTCAGAAGAGCTGAGATCTCAGGAGAGCTAGGATCTCAGAAGAGCTGAGATCTCAGGAGAGCTAGGATCTCAGAAGAGCTGAGATCTCAGGAGAGCTAGGATCTCAGAAGAGCTGAGATCTCAGGAGAGCTAGGATCTCAGGAGAGCTGAGATCTCAGGAAAGCTAGGATCTCACGAGAGCTGAGATCTCAGCATAATTGAAATCTCAGGAGAGCTGAGATCTTAGCACAATTGAAATCTCAGAAAAACTGAAATCTCAGGAGAGCTGAGATCTCAGGAGAGCTAGAATCTCAGGAGAGCTAGGATCTCAGGAAAGCTGAGATCTCAGGAGAGCTAGGATCTCAGGAGAGCTGAGATCTCAGAAGAACTGAGAACGCGCATGTAAACGCATTGCAAGGTGATTAGCGAAAACTGTAAAGGCATTGAATGTATAAGATGCCATAAGTAAAGAGTAATTGCCTAAAGAAGTTTCCAATTATAATTCATTCCTTTCTTTGTCCGTCTATATCCCATCCCCGAATAAGAATCTCCTTTACCTTAACTTTACAGTGTATAAAAAATTGAAATAACGATTCCATAAGAAACGACCCAAGGGTCCTAACAGGATTAATAAAGTTCATTCTAAAAAGCTAGATACATTAAAACATATTATTATTCACGAAAGAAGTGAAACAACGAAAGCAATATTCTAAAGAAAAAAATTATTTAAAGCCACCGCTGGGAACACATTTATTCCGTGTATAATATCGAGAAGAATTAGTCTCGTTTAACGATCCTAGAGAAGGTTAATTCCCTTTTTTCATCGTAACGAAACACGTCGCGTTGCGCCAGCACGCTGGCGAACTTCATTTACCCGGCAACAAATTTCGACGCGGGGGAATCTTTGATCGGCAGCATTTTCTCGTTAGCTTGATGGACAGCTTCGATTGAGTTAGCTGCACGTATATATCGAAACCATTGTCACGCCGTTATTTTCGACGCGTCCGACGAAAACGGACCCTAACGCCCGGGCTCGACCATTGTTTTAAACATTTTTTGTCGGCTTTTTCGCCGAATGGCCAGTTATCCCGATAGATAAAGCAGCAGTACGAACTGGATCAGCCTGATAAAGCTAATGATTTACGCACAACAGACCAAACCGGACCTCTCTTCCATTTTCAACGTCCGAGCGAAACTAACTGCGTTCGAAACCGATATTTATGAACCGATAGATATTACGCAGCTGTTTGTTTTCTTACCGGCTAAGTCAATTTCGCGCTACGATTGTCAGTAAAAATTGTTTCCTGCTGTAAAAACGTGTACGATACGACTCACCGTTATGATGTACGAATGTTCCAGCACTGCGATTTTCTTTAGGATTATTTGTAATTCTTTTATCACTTACCTGGAACAGAAAAATTTAAGGATCTCGGTTATTTAACGTGTCACGAATATTCAGGGCGCGGGAAAGGAGTGTTCGGGTTGAACGAGGTGTTAGAAAAGAGTGTTCCGGTCGAGAGGAGTGTCGGGAAAGATTTAGGTCTCGATGAAGAGTGTTTAGAACGAGTAACGATCTTTGAAAGCTTAATAAAAAACAAATTAGACGATTTTTACGTTGCTTAGAGACAAAATTCACAATGTTCTAAACGAGACTATCTAATATAGCGTGTTAAATTTCAGCAGAGGTTCCAAAAGCTTAATAAAAAAAAATTACACGATTTTTAATTTAATTAGAGACCAAATTCGCAATGTTCTCAAAGAGAAATTCGAATATAGCGTGTTAAATCTCAGCAGAGGTTCCAAAACATTAACAAAAAAAAAAATTAGCCGATTTCTACATTGCTTAGAGACCAAATTTGCAATCTTCTCAATGAGAAATTCGAATATAGCGTATTAAATCTCAGCAGAAGTTTCACAAACTTAAAAAAAAAACTAGGAGATTTTTACTTTGCTCAGAGACCAAATTCACAATGTTCTCAAAGAGAAATTCGAATATAGCGTGTTAAATTCCAGCTGAGGTTCCAAAAGCTTCATAAAATAAAATTAGACGATTTTTAATTTGATGAGAGACCAAATTCGCAATGTTCTCAACGAGACTTTCTAATATAGTGTGTTAAATTTCACCTGAGGTTCCAAAAGATTAATAAAAAAAAAATTAGACGATTTTTACTTTGCTTATAGACCAAATTCACAATGTTCTCAAAGAGAAATTCGAATATAGCGTGTTAAATTCCAGCTGGGGTTCCAGAAGCTTAATAAAATAAAATTAGACGATTTTTAATTTGATGAGAGACCAAATTCGCAATATTCTCAACGAGACTTTCTAATATACTTTATTAAATCTCAGCAGAGGTTCCAAAAGATTAAAAAAAAAAAAAAAAATTAGCCGATTTCTCCGTTTCTTGGATACAGAATAAAATAGTTCCTTATTTGCTGCATTAATATCTCAGAGAATGCGTCGACGAACAGTTCCTCCCGTTAATAACCATTTAAAAAACAAACCCTTCTCTGGTACCAAACTGAAAGCTTTCGCTAAACGTCGCCACTTGCCGCCGTGCCGCGTTTGAGTCGTCGCGCGATAAACCGTCGGGTAAACACCGGCACTGGGACCTTTTTAATTAACAAGTCCCTTCGTAAAACCAACATCGCCGGATTCTCCGAGAGTATCGCGTTCTTCGCTTCGAACGAACCGGTAAAAAGAGACGACGAAAACAATAACAGGGAGAAAATTAAGAGAATGGAGGAGAGGGTGCGAGGCGGGAAGTGGATCGCGGAGAATCGCGCGAAGAAGGCAAAAGGATGAATTAGAGCGGCGGAGGGTCGGCTGCTCTGAATATATACGTATGTATATTCTCAGGGAGCAATGTCTCTGAAAGAGAAGCGCGAAGCTGTCCCGTGTTCCAGCTCTCACCCTTTGTTACGTTATTTATTCATTTAATTAACTCTCCATCCTTCCAATAAACTTGACGACGAGCCTGCCCTTTGGTTCAACAGATTTTAACGCCGTTAGGACACGCGACGCTGCTCTGAATTAAAATTGACCGGTTCTGCTAACGATACGTTTATTAACTCTCTACAATTCCTCAGTTTCGAGTCGTCGCGCAAATTTTTGGGTTTTCGCGGAATTATTAGGCGTCGGAAAAAGTTGGTGCCGATTTACGCTATAGAAAGGAGTCCGAACTTTGTAAATTTATTTAACACTAGAAGATGATTCGTAATTTCTTATAGAAATTTTATTAATTTACAATTATGTATTTTAGAGGATTTTCTATGATTTTTTGTAAAAAATATCTACAAAGAATTGCTACCCTTATTATACCTATTTTTTCAAACACCTATCATTTTTGTTTCTTTGCTGCAAATAAGTCTTTAATCGTCGGTAGTTCTAGCGTTAATAAATCGTTATTAATTATTAATTTTGTTAGAAAGCTTGAGTTCTGATTGCGAGAATTAAATCAGCTGCTGTTACCGTCGTTATCGTTTTAAATTGTCACAAGCTTGGGATAAACATAGCCAGTTTTCTATGCCCTCTTTTTAACCCATTCGCTCAAAGACGAGTATACTCGTCCTTGGCAGAGTGTCATGCATCGCCAAGACGAGCATACTCGTCCTACTTTAACCCTTAGCGCTCCTTTGGCTCCGCTAAGGAGACATTCTGTTTTACGCTCAATTTCCAAAGATATCGCACCACGATGAATTACAAAATAAAAAATTTATGTTTCTTTTGCGAGAGGAAAACGGATATTTGTAAAATGAATAAAAACAAGTACTTTCAGAAACAGTAGTAATTTTTTGCGTTCAAAATAAAACTTACTTTGTTCAGCGATAAAAAATCGTACGGAGTGCAAAGGGTTAATTATGTTATAACACGCAGGCTTTTGAATTAAGTGTTAAGTAAATCTAGTGTTAAGAAAGGTCGCGAGAGCACTAATGATGAACCATTTCTTCAAAATGCTGCAAGAAATTACATTTGAATTTATCACTGGCAAAAACCGCGCCAACTTTCCGGTGCCTAATATCAGCAAAACTTTTAAGCGACCATGTTTTTCTTAAATACACAATTTATTCACGATACGCTCCTCCGGCTGGTCTGTTTCTTTCGTAGATTAGCCGAGAGTTCTTATTTCGAGCACGGTTCTCGGTGACGAGTTTACGCGAAGTTTAGCAGGCAAATCGGATTCCGATCCACCGCGGAGCCCTCGCCGCGTCTCTCTTCGTCCATCTAGCCTCATAGCCGAATCATTGGCGCCGGAGGTGATGATTAACCCGAAGTAAACAACCGCCCAATAACATGCTAATGCAAGCGGGTAGCCAGGTCGATGGCTGTCGGAGGGACAGCGAAAGCTCCGGAATCGAAGATCAAATTTGACGCGGAGTTAGAAGATGCGAAGCGTGTAATGGTTGAACTATTTTTTATCTATATATTTAATTCAATAATAATCCTATCAAATAAATAATAATCGCTTCGAAATGACCAAATATTTGATGGAGTTTGCTGTAAATTACTCTGGAAACTTCTCGGAAGCGAAAAACTGTAATCGATCGAAATTTGATCTACAAAAAGCAGACAAAATTCGGCTTAAAGATCAAGCTTAACGCTTCCTCTCGATTAACCCTTTTAGCACCGAGCGAAAAGGGTTAATTTATTACTTTTTTTATTACTCGATCGATTTAAAATTTGGTTCCGTTGAAAATGGAATGTTCGGTAAACGATAGGTTCGGCTCGATGAAGGGTTGATACTGAATGAAAATTCGATGAATCACGCGGGTAGGCGAGCGTGCGAACGAGTAATTAGAGCGTGTGATTAAACGGCCGCGAAAATAACGGATCAAAACATCATCAATTCAGGAGCGACAGTCCGATGAGTCGATCACTCATGATTACCAGTCGCAGAAACGATATATTATTATGCGCGACGACGATAGGGCGGGACGGAAAAGTTTTGGTGACGATGCATCATGCACGAGACGTCCATGTTATCGTTAATCATGATGCATTAGACACTGCTAATGATGATTTCTCGTGTCGTTGTCTTTCGTTACGACGCGCGGATAACGAAATATTTCCAGTGATCATCGAACATCATTTCGGCTTCGATACCAGCGACAATTCGACTAAAATTGAAAGATTATTCTTCGAGTATCTTTTAATTGTTCCGCTGCGTCGCTAATTGATCGCGAGTTATTGACTGTGGCGAGAAAATATAATTTATTGATTAAAATGACGCGATATCATTATAATATGTAAAATATGTAAAATAATTGTTTCCAGGAGACTAATTTTTTTTTCGTTTCAAGTATAGAAATCTTTTAACGCTCGAAGTTTAAGCAGTTTATTATATTTTTTATCTCTTCGAGGTTTAACGCTAGATTTACGGAATCCATCGATTTGACGCAGTTCTGATTTCCGGTTTAAGTTTAACAATTGTGCGAGTGGAAATCGTAAGCTCGAAATGAAGTTTATGTACGAAAAATATAGAAAATAAATCTCTGCTAATAAAAATTGATCGATTTAAAGTAAAGTGAACTAATTATATTACAAAAATCTGGTGTTAAGACAAATGGTGTTAAGTTAATTTTTTCGATGGAACAAAAGTGCGAGGAACGGACAGTGGCTTCTTTGGAAAAAGGGATCGAAGTGTCCCGAACATGGCTTGTAAAAAAAGGAAAAGATACGGGAATAATTAATGTTAAGAAACCGTATTGTTAATAAGCATGAGAAACCGAAAAGTATGTGTCGATTTTAGAAGTGATCGATAGCACGTGTTACGTGTTTGCAGGACATAAGACCACGTAGGTTCTTTCTCTAGGTTACGTTATATATGTGCATCTTGAATCATTTATTCTACTATATGCGATATGTGGGACTGCAATTTTCGAAGCTAATTGGAACTCGAGGCTATTTCTCTGATATTTCAAAATGTAAATTATTTATTCTACCATACACGGTTCTTAAGAAACTCAAGGAAATTGACGCTCGTTTCTCTGAAATTTCGAAATGTAAATTATTTATTCTACCATATACGGTTTTTACGAAACTCAAAGAAATTAATGCTCCTTTCTTTGATATTTCAAAATATAAATTATTTATTCTACCATGTACGAATTTTAAGATTGCAATTTTCGAAGGTAAGTGAAACTGAAAGAGACTGATACTTCTTTCTCTGATATTTCAAAATATTAATTATTTATTCTACCATATAGAATCGACACTCTTTTCTCTGATATTTCAAAATGTAAATTATTTATTCTACCATATACGATTTTCAAGATTGCAATTTTCAAAGGTGATTGAAACTCAAAGAGACTGACACTCCTTTCTTCGATATTTCAAAATGTAAATTATTTATTCTACCATGTGTAACGTGTAAAATTGAAATTTTCGTAGCTCACTGAAACCCAAAGGAATTGACACTCCTTTCGCTGATATTTCGAAATATTAATTATTTATTCTACAATGTAGGATTTTTAAGAAGTCAAAGAAATTGACGCTCCTTTCTCTGATATTTCGAAATATAAATTATTATTATTCTACCATATATAATGTGTAAGATTGAAATTTTCCAAGTTAATTAAAACCCAAAGGAATTGACTCTCCTTTCTCTCATATTTCAAAATGTAAATTATTTTTTCTACCATGTACGATTTTTAAGATTGCAATTTTCGTAACTAATTGAAGCTCAAAGAAGCTGACACTCCTTTCTTTGATATTTCAAAATACAAATAATTTATTCTACCATATATAATGTGTAAGATTGAAATTTTCCAAGTTAATTAAAACCCAAAGAAACTGACAATCCTTTCTCTGATATTTCAAAATATAAATAATTTATTCTACCATATAAAATGTGTAAGATTGCAATTTTCCAAGTTAATTAAAACGCAAAGAAACTGACAATCCTTTCTCTGATATTTCAAAATATAAATAATTTATTCTACCATATAAAATGTGTAAGATTGCAATTATCAAAGGTGACTGAAATTCAAAGAAGCAGACATTTTTTTTCATTGCATTAAAACACGTCGTATTTAAAACTACAAAGTATAAAACCACAAAGTCCTACATTTCTTATCACTCTGTACACGTTTGTACCACACTTCTTTCATTTCATCACATTTTATGCGGCAGAAAATATTAAAATGTCGATGAAATCGGCTGATTTCCATGAAACTAATTACGCGAAAAATCACGATAAAAGCGGAAAACACAGGTTGAAACCAATTATAATGAGAATCGAGATAATGGTTTAAGCAGATAACAACGTTATAAACAGCGAGAACGATGTATCTACAATTATATCGATCGTTTTTCACCGAGACCCAGATGTTAAGTGCAAGTTACACAGAAACTACCTTTAAACAGACACAAAGAAAGACAGAACAAAGACAATTAGTACTTTACTTATGTCGAACAGTGAACGGAGTGTACTCCAAGTTTGAATCTCAACTAAAGCGATTCCGGAGTTAATAGCTACTTTCTCCGTGATCCAATAATGTCTTTTTTAGAATAATACCATTTTTTTTTCCTTCCACGATTCTTAATGATAATATTATAAAATTCAGGATACTTCAAGGAGCAATGAACACCTTGCATTAATTAAAGTGAAATCACTTTTTATTTTATGTTATTTCTCTTCATCTCAGTGTATACTTCAACTCTTCGTTAAGAAACAAATTTTTTCTTTTCTAGTATTATTTATGTCTTTGTATTCTAATATTATAAATTAATATTTTTTCATTAATATTTAATTATTTTAATATTTAACTATAATATATCATATTTTAATATTCAGTTATAATATTTAACTACGATATTTAATATTTTAATATCTAACTATAATATTTAATATTTTAATATTTCAATATTTAACTATAATATTTCATACTTTAATATTTAGCTATATTTCATATTTTAATATTTAACTATAATATTTAATATTTTAATATTTAACTATAATATTTCATATTTTAATATTTAGCTATAATATTTAACTACAATATTTAATATTTTAATATTTAATTATAATATTTAATTTTAAATACGTATTTTTAATGGTTTATATTTTCTAGGCTTACTTTTTAAAAATTAAAAATGAAAAATTCGTAATATTTTAGATCAGTGCTATCTATGGGGTTAAATATTTATTTATTTAATTTTAATTACACATTTTTAATATTTTATATTTTCCGCGCTCATTTTTTAAGAATTAAAAACGAAAAATTCATAATATTTTATATCAACGCTATCTATGGTGTTTAATATTTATTTATTTAATTTTAACTACGTATATTTAATATTTAATATTTTCTACGCTTATTTTTTAAGAATTAAAAACGAAAAATTAATTACACATTTTTAATACTTTATATTTCCTGCGCTTATTTTTTAAGAATTAAAAGCGAAAAATTTGTAATATTTTATATCAGCGCTATCTATGGAATTTAATACTTATTTATTTAATTTTAACTACACTTTTTGAATACTTTGTATTTTCTGCGCTCACTTTTTAAGCGTTAAAAACGTAAAATTCGTAATACCTTAGATCAATACTATTTATCTTGAGATTCCGTGTGCTTGTAATTTCTCGCAGTGAAAGTACTTAACTACGATCATTTATAACAATTTTATGATATCTTAAAAGATTGTCACCGCTGACGGATAACAAAAACAATACGTAGAATTTTTTAAACACAACTGTTATTGAATCAAAGAACGAAGTAAATACATGAAATATTTTTGCAAGGTTACAAAAATATTCGCGTCGAAGGGCAGAAATTTTCGTCGACGCGAATAAATATCGCGCCGTGTCTATCAAAGCTATTCTATATTTATTCATAACAGAAAAGTGAAAAAACACGTTGAAACGAAGCAACGCACTTATCGAGCCTTATCTAATCGAAGTAATTTTAAAACCGATATTTATCAAATACATACAGGTTTCCAGTATCGGGAAGAAAAAAAGTAGAGCACCGTGGTAAACGAAGTCAAATTACTGCACGGTAAATTGCACGAATCAAAATTGCGCGAGGTTAAAACATTCGCGGCGCATAAAGTCGCGACGATTTAAAATTTATAAAATATCCATAATTCTTTTTCGAATCTCGAAATAATAATTTTCATACCGTAACAGGATCATTTATTAATATTAAAAACTGTAAAACGGAACAGAGCTGAGAATAAAAGTAGATTTAAATAGAAAGGCCACGTCAGAAAGAGAAAATTTGTTGCACGAGGTTAAATTCGCGATGTATAAAGTCACGACCTTTTAGAATTTCGAAAATATCGAAAATTCTTTTTCGAATCTTAAAATAATCATTTCCAACCTTTTCAAGAACCGTAACTGGATCGTTTATTAATATTAAAAATTTTGAGTGGAACGAAACTGAGAATGAAAGTAGATTTAAATAGAAAAACGAGAGCAGTTAATATTGATAAAAAAATAAACAAAAAATTCACATTTTATTTTCAAGAGAAAAAAAGAAATCTGTAAAATAAATAAAAACAAGTGCTCTCGAAAACAACACTAATTTCCAAAGATTTTTTTCCAACACACCATGAAGAACCACGAAATAAAAATAAGATAAATACTGAAGTTCAATTTAAGCTTAATTTCCAAAGATTTTTTTTCCAACACACCATGAAGAACCAGGAAATAAAAATAAGCAAAATACTGAAGCTCAATTTAAACCCAATTTCCAAAGATTTATTTTTCATCGCACCACGTCGAACCACAAAATAAAAAATTCACGTTTCATTTGCAAGAGAAACAAGGAAATCTATGAAATAAATAAAAACAAGTGCTCTCGTAAGCAACACTAATTTCCAAAGATTTATTTTTCAACACACCATGAGAAACCACGAAATAAAAAATTCACGTTTCATTTTCAAGAGAAAAAAAGAAATCTATAAAATAAATAAAACCAAATGCTCTCCCAAGCAACAACAATTTCCAAAGATTTTTTTCCAACACACCATGAAGAACCACGAAATAAAAATAAGCTAAATACT
>SMSQ01014798.1:0-28736 GCA_019453375.1 Ctenoplectra terminalis
ATTTTGTAACTTTCCATTGCAACGTTGCGTATCTTAATTCTGGAATTTTTCTGGAATTCATATTTTAATTTCTGGAATTCTGGAATTAAATCGTGGAATTAGAACTATGTCTAACTTACTTTCAGAGACGTTGGAAACAAATTACTTTAGTTGCTTTACAATGAACATGCTACAGAAGACACATTATTTGGAAGCTAAACATCAAATACATAAAATAAAAAAAAAACCGATTCCTCTCTGCGAGATAACCCGTATCCGTCTTCGCGAAGCTCTATTCATCAAGGTTCAAGACAATCTCTAATTTATTTGAACTAAATTGTACAGGTTCTCAATTATACCTGTCTTCGTTCATATAAATTATACGTATTGCAGCTACAGTTACAGTTTTCTTAAGACACGGAAACATGAAGTATTGAGATATTTATAACACTCTTTCTCTCGACCAATCAGCTAGTAAATTCCAAAAGCTAATATCGACAATTTACCACAAAATATATTAAATTCCAGAAACGTTAACGTATTTAATTCCATTTAAACTGTTCTAGGTATGTATAATAAAACGAGTTCTCTAAATTACGAGTTTATTAGAACAATTATTTAAACAGTGTACTATACACGATATCAATTTAAGATAAATTGAAGAGAAGACCAAATTATCAGGAATTCGGTACAAGTGAAATTGTTTGCCAATTAAACATTCTAATTTAGCTTTTTCAGTTGGATTTAATTCCAGGAAGTCGGATGCTTTGAGATCTGCGCAACGAGCGGATACAGAGTCTTTCTGACCCATAACTAAAACCTCATTATTATGCGGGTTTAAATGGTAAATTACGTTGAAAATTTAGAGCATATCTCCGTGTGGAAATATCATATTTAAGAATAACTAAATGGTGATTACAACGCATCGCGACGTTCTCTACAAATGGTTCAAAATCCGAGGATTGACATTTTAACTGGAAAAGACGAGTTAACTCGTCACACAAATTATCGATATTTAAGACGTGATAATTGAGCCGTTCAGTGCACAAATCGACTAACTCCACTTTTTGAAAAATCTTATCACAAATAATATATTATAACAGAACTGTCAACAAGAATATATAATAACTAACTATTTCTGTAATAAAAAACTAAGCTAATTTAAACACTGAATTTAACTTTATTACTTTTTTCAGTTGCCAAATCGATTAACTCCACCAGTCAGATAAAAATTGTAATATTACTGACGATTATTTTTTGGCTATTCTTTCTTATTAATTTTATATACCGTTAGATGAAAGCTATACCTGTATTTATGCATTCTACAATATATATTTGAATTTATATTATAAAGGGAATTTTGAAAGACAATTTACATTATTTCGTCGTATTTCTTAACTCTCTGTTTTATGGAGTTAATCGATTTGTACACTGAGCGGCTCAATTATTTATCTCGGGGATGTTTTAGTTTATATTGTACCGTTACATTTGCATTAGAAACATATTATATCACAGTTACATTTGTGAGAATTAAAATCGACTTAACCAAAGTTATTTCTGTTTCATTAATTTTTATTTCTGTCTGCGAAGAAGTTTCTGGTTAAGAAGTGATGCAGTTAATAGGTTAAGGTAATGCTAAAACAATTATTTTCGTTGGCATTGAGCGTGTTAAACATACGTATTTTCTTCATAGAAAATTATAAAATAATGCGGTGAACATCGATGAGCAACGCTGTTCTAAATATGTTAACCCTTGCATGGACAACCAAAATTTTCACGGTTGTTGAGCAACCGGGGTACCCGGGTACTCCAAGTGTCCTGTTCCAGTAGACCAGACATACAACGATAATTTTATATTCATACTTTTCCGAAAGTGTTAGTTTTCCCTTTTTATAGGTTTTTCAAATTAAATTCACCCTTTTGCAAATAAAATTCACCCTTTTGCAAATGAAATTCACCCTTTTGCAAATAAAATTCACCGCATATTATATTAAAAAAAAAAACATCAAATAAGAAATAAAAAATTTTATTGTAATTCATTAAATTACACAATTGCAAATGGAGATGAAGGTGCGTATTAAAACTGTGTGCAGATAATTCGATAATAATAATAATTCAAAAAGAACCGTTTATAGATTTGGTCATTATAATAGTATTAGGTTACTATAAACGGTTCTTCTTGAATTATTATTATTGAATTATCTGCACATAGTTTGCATACACACCTTCATCTCCACATGCACTTATTTAACTGTATGAATTATAATAAAATTTTTCATCTCTTACTATGTAATTAACATTATTTGATGTTTTTCTTTAAATATAATATACAGTGAATTTCATTTGCAAAAGGGTGAATTTCATTTGCAAAAGGATGAATTTCATTTGCAAAAGGGTGAATTTAATTTGAAAAACTTATGTAACATATTAAAGGCAGTTTCAAACCATCTAGCAAGGGAACGCGTCGAAGTGATATAAGACAATTTTGATGAAACTTATCTTTCACATAACTTTCATAAAAATTGGCTTGTAAGCAAAAACTTACGCGAAACTACAACATAATTCTATCAATATATTGTCAATCATAGTCAATAGCCCGTACTTGCAAGTGTACATGCTGTTTCTGACTCTTTAAACTGATTGCTTTTAATACTAAAACTACCAAAGCAGTCAAAATAACCGACTTGTAATTTCTCATAGAAATTCTATAATTTTACAACGATTTAGTTTGAGGAATTTTTCGTGATTTTCTGAGGAAAATATAGGTAAAGATTTGTTTTTCTTACGTTAGGTATTTTTTAGAGTACCTATCATTTTTATTTCTTTGGGTACAAATAGGTTTACTTTAATCGTCGGTAAATTTAGTGCTAATATAGCGATGAACAGAACCTCATCTTGTACGAATTAAAATAAAAATCCAAAAATGCTCAATCAATGAAAAAAAAAAAAAACGATCAGAACGTGTTGCTTGACAGCACGAAATTTTACACCCAAACTGCATTTAAAAAGCCGCAACGTGCTGTGACACATTAACCATTTACACTTTAAACTCTCATTTGCCACTTGGATTAATGCAGCAACTCGAATAATGATTGATAAGTGACAATAATTGCTTTATTCAATAGATATCCTTCGTCTCTAAATTTTAAATGTTCGAATCTGTGTACACTTCATAACACAGTATTGTGTTTAAAATTATTATTCTTGGTCTGTTTTTAGTAATTATAAAAACTGAGCCGAACGATAAAATTAACAGCGGTGAGGATGGATTTGATTTTACGTTGCTTAGTAACCGAATTCTAAGCAACGTAATCTTTTTCTAACAGTGACACAATAATAGTAAAAATTTAGAAAGTTAACGTTTTATTATAAATTCGTAATTAATGTGTTAAACTCAAACATCTTTCTTTTAATTGATTTCATATTTTGATTCGATTCGCCTCGAGCTACCCAATATTTAATTTACCGAATATACTTTTTTATTTTAGTTGTGCATTAAATTTAAAGCGGACCATCCAGTACTGGATTAACCAATAAGCAAAGTAAACGTGTGCTTAAGGCATCAGGAAAGACAGGGTGACGCCATAGAAATTTTCTAAATTTTAAAACCTTTTACATAACAATAACGCATATGGAAGTGGACCTCGAAGTTTTTTAACCGTTTTTAAGGTCTTTAAAAGTTATAATCCAGCTCTGCGGGTCTCATTCCTCCAACTTATCCTAATATAAAATAAATATAAAAATCTTCAAACAATGAAAATCCGAAGCGGTAATATTTTCACGGAAACATGAAAAATTAATAAAAGAAACGTGGAGATGAATACTCGAGTATCCAGTTACCCACGCAACGGTTAGATAAAATTAATATGAAATCCATAACTACAATGAAACTAGCAAAATGAATAAAAAATCTAAAAATCTCTTAAACCGTACAGAAAAAAAAAAAAAAAAAAAAAATGAATGGTGCGCTTCGACATAGTTTGCAAATGCATAAATCCGGTATGACTGATCGAATTGCAAGCTCTTTGAAACAACGGATTATTGCTGCATCCAACCAGTGACAAACGTATCGATCGTTGTTGTTGAGCAAACTCTGTTCGAAACATCGCTTACTCTGAAAAGAAGATTTACGTTGACATAACAGTGAGTCCAACCAGAGCGGTTACTACGTAACCACAAAACCGTTCCTTTTCGCAACGAGAAATAGCGAGCGTAGCTCCGGTACGCCTTTTTCGAACGAAAACTTTCCATGGAAACGCTGAAAGGTTTCCATCGGCTGGATCGCCGCTCAGTTTTCATTCTCTTTTTCGCCATTTCTCTGTCTTGCGTTCTTTTTTATTCCCCGCTGTGCGAACCTGCGCGCCCATGCGAACACCATTTGCGCACGTACCACGTAGGTACATAGGACGTGACGATTAAAAATGTAAAGTGGAAAAGTTGTGCGAGATTTATCAGAATTTTAATATGGTTCGAGATAAACTGGAATATTTATTGATATAATATTATGCATAATATATTGTATAATACTATTATCGGGTTAAATAAGGTTTGGAATCAAGATTTATTTTCAAATCACATTTACCAAAAATTAATCCAACCTCTATTTCCTTTTCTAATTTTACAGTATTTTAAATGGACTATTTTATCGCCAATTGCTTGCCTTTAAATAATTAAACTGGGATATTGTATTAATAAATTAATATATAGATTAGTAATAGTAGTAGAATTAGTAATTTATATGTTAACTTATTAATATAATATCCCAGTTTCGCTTTTAAATAAATAAACTGAAATATTATATTAAATTATAATTATATATAATTATAATATATTAAATAAAATAATTAAATTAAATTAAATTAAATTAAATTTGTATGTTAATTTATTAATATAATATCCCAATTTATTTATTTAAAGGCAAATTGGGATATTATAGCGATAAATTAATATGTAAATTTGTAATAGTAGAATTAGTAATTTATACATTAACTTATTAATATAATATCCCAGTTTAATTATTTGAAGGCAAGCAATTGGCAATAAAATAGTGTATTAAAAAAGTTGTAAAATCAGGAAAGGAAAGAGGGGAGGGTTAATTTTTGGTAAGTTTGGTTTGAAAATAAATCTTGATTCCAAAATCTATTTCATGTGATAATAGTCAAGATCGGTACAGTGACACAGTGATCCGTATTTTAAAACAACAGGCAAATTTATTGCTGATCGGATAAATTTAATTTAATATTTCGATTCATTCTGAGTTACTCGTTGAACTCAAACGCGACACGTCAATAACGCTCTCGTAGATGATCGCCCGCCTTTCTAGCTCTGTGATTGGTCCGTGTTTTTCATTAATAACTCGTTAACAAAGCCAAATTTGACATTTTCGCAAAGGAAAAAGATGCTTAGAATTATCTCAGGAATCACCCCTTAACCCTTTGCACTACGCCGAAACTCTGAAAAAGCCGTGTCAAACTTGGCAGCCGGAATGGTCGCGGAAGGCTCGTATTTACTTCACGCGATGGAGCTTTTTGGAAATTCAAATGAATTTGGATCAAAAACTTTTAAAAAATACTTTTAAAAAATCTGACTCGTGATATTCATGTTTGGCATGGAAGTGTAACAACGAGACTGAAATTTTCATCAAGAGTCAGACTCGTGAAAGTAGTGCAAGCGGTTAAAGTGACTTACAGACCTTTTGGGACACCCTGTAGAGTTAGAGAGTACAGTTAATGTAAGAACAGTATTTAATATTAAAAAAATTGTTATATTTTACAACAACAATTAAAATTGAGTATTTTACCTACACCAACCCAACATTTCTACAATATTAGGTTGGAAACTATGAAACGGGCGTTTTTTGTTTAGTCTGTGTTCAACTGTGACTGAGAGATACATTTTAACGTGCGCTCGATATTTTTATTTATAAAGCTTAAAGGTATTCTTCTTACTCGTTTTAATAAAATTTTTTCGCGTTTGTGTCCCATTTTTATTTTATTTTTATCCTAAACCAGATGGAAACAAAACGCGATTTACATCTACATCTTCTTGTACGAATTTAAATTAAATCATACCGCGGCTCAAGCTTCGAGAAATATTAATCAGGCATTCGGAGATGGATCCACCGATGAAAAAAATGCTCGATATTGGTTCGGAAAAATTTCGTTCTGGCAATTTGAGTATCGTGAACGAGCCTCGAGGAAGACCACCGGCCCATATTGATAACGAGGAATTAAGGACGACCGTGGAACCCGATCCACGCACAACTAGTCGAACACTTGGGTCTAAACTAGCAACTAGTCGTACAGCTGTGTTGAAACATTTGCGTGCAATAAATAAAGTAAAAAAATTGAACATAGCCGAACACAGACTAAACAAAAAACGTCCGTTTCATAGCTTCCAACCTAATAGAACGATAAAAATACCCTAAACTTCGTTCGCCAAATTTTGCAACACAGAAAACTTCGCGCAACAAAAATTACATCTCACGATTAACTTTCATCGTTACACAGCAACGTTCGAAAACAGTATTACGAGCGTGTTAATACGCTTCAGCGTTTCACAAGCATTCGTATCACAACAAGTAGAACCGCACCGGCAGACTCGCAATGGACGTCAGTTTAGAATCGTCTGCTCGTGACGAAGTTGCATGAAATTCACCGCAAAATAATTGGAGACCGCGTAGCAGAATGGTTTTCGTGGGTCCGTACAGATGCGGCAATTAGATCCGCGATGCGCATAGCTGTCGGTGCCCGGTTCGGTCTGGCACTTACACGGATCGTATGAAAGCCACAGAACTGCGGTCGATACGTTTGATCTGTGCGGCGAGATCCGAGCTTGGTGGCCGTATTCAAACCGCTCGACTCACACGTCGATGCTTCCGATAAAAAGCACAGTTTACTGATTTTCAAAGCTTCATGCTACCCGAAAATAGCGTTTGCGTGCCACAATATCGTGGACACAAAAGCTGCTAGACGCTAACGAAGAATTTTTTTTTTTTCAAAGCTTCCACCGAGTCCAACTAGAGTTGCTCGCGAAATTGAGCGTACATTTGTATAGATAATGAAAATCGACGGGAAAATGAACGAAAACGTAGATATTTTATTACAGTAACGCAGTTTCGTATGAAATAGAAAATGCTGCAACGTAATTTAACGAACAAAAGGGAGATTGAAACAAAGCTACGCGAAGAACGGGAAAATATTTCGTCGTCTTCCGTCGAAAAATTAATTCTATCCGTGCCGCGACGTTTGCGGCCAGTAATTCACAATAAAGGTTTCGCAGCGAAATACTAATATGTTATATTAAATCCTATACATATGATATAACGTCATAAATATTCATGTACACGCATAATTTTACGCTACTGAAATAGCGATATTTTTATATTTTCACTCAGATACGGTTAAATAGTATATGTTATTCGCTAACTTTTTTTTGTGAATTGTTATTTAAACTATTCTAACGAATATGTATTATGGTATTGCATCAAAGTACCAATATTTTCATTCATTTTCCCATTGATTTTCATAACCATCGTAAGTGTACTCTCGATTTTGGGAGTAACTGTACGTGTACTGGCTCTTTATTATTCAAATTTTCGCATATTCGTGCGTTGTTACCGCTTGTTACGGCTTGTTTTATTATTGGCTACTGTGCTTGGTTATCGTGATTTTCAATGGGAAATTTGTGACGCGTGAAATGACAAACAAGCCTTTGAAGTGGGAAAATGGTATGGGTTAAGTAATATCGTTGTTAAGTTTTCTTTTTAAAAAATAGTTAGAAGTGACCTTAAACTTTTTCAGTTAGTACATTTTTAATAATTAGGATTTTTACGGTAAAATTAAGGGGCTATTAGAGTGTGACGGCTCCAAAGATCAGTTATTTTTAATAATTTTTTTTCGAAAACTATTGCATGTATCGATACAAACATTTTTTTTACCGAGTGGTACACTCTGAGAGAATAGAAAACAATTTTTTTTATTGCATATAAATGTATACTTATTTAACAATTCATTATTATGTAAAGTCATGAAATAAAAAAAGTATATTGTTGGCGGAAGTGATTTGAGTTCTCAAGGTGATCTGAAACAAAAAATTCAGAAAGAATCTTAATCTGTACGAGTATCGCTATCGCCCGAACTAAAATTATTAAAAAATATTAACTTTAACTTATATTTTTGCTCGAGTTATGGCGAAAAAAAAACGTATTTTTCGAAAACTTTTGCAAGAAACGACGTCATTTTGTTAATTTGCAATATAAAATAATAATTCTAATTCTGGCGATAGCGACACTCATACAGATTAAGATTCTTTTTGAATTTTTTGTTTCAGATCACCTTGAGAACTCAAATCACTTCCGCCAGCAATATACTTTTTTTATTTCATGACTTTATATAATAATGAATTGTTAAATAAATATACATTTATATGCAATAAAAAAAATTGTTTTCTATTCTCTCAGAGCGTGCCACTCGGTAAAAAAAATGTTTGTATCGATACATGTAATAATTTTCGAAAAAAAATTATTAAAAATAGCTTATTTTTAGAGCCGTCGCACTTAAAACATATAAAACTGGTCATACGTATCTTCCACTATTACCATTTTTATATGTTTTAAGCAATTGTCTAGAATATGTCACCTTTCTTAACTTTACCGTAGAAATCCTAATTATTAAAAATGCACAAGCTCAACAAGTTTAAGATCACGTTTAATTATTATTTAAAATACGTACGACCCTTTTTTGATTCAGATCAGTTTTCTTTTTTATGCGTTTTGTTGCTCAAATAAATTGTCGTGCTAAGAGACGATTTTTCTGCCATTGTAAAATGAGATTTTTTATAAGCGCCTGGTGCGATACGGAACCTTTTTCGAGGAATGCTCATAGCACATGATTCGAAGCTGAACCATAAAGAAGTCGTTAGCGAACACTGTGCCGAGTGTCAGCTGCAGCCAAACCTTTGTATCGTTCACACTTGTACCTTAAAGCATATCGTAGTAAATGTGATTTTATTTCCATAATAACTTTCCACATTTTCTGACCGTTCGATCTCTGGATAAAACAAATTAACGATATAAATGACATTTTAGAACTGTGGCGATAATATTTTTTACTGAAAAAGCGTACGATTAAATAACAAGAATACTCTCCTCTTTAAGTAACTAAAGACTTTATAACCAAATTTAATTATTTGTAGCATCATATGTTTTATAATATATTATAAAAATTATATTTCCCATTATATGCAGTTCGTGTAATATTAAAACTTTCAGAAAAAACAAGATATATCAATATTATAAAAGAAACAGAGAAATGAAAGAAACAAAATGGGAGATAATGAAAAATTAATAAAAGCTACGTTATAATTCCTATATGGTACGAAAATAAATAAAATTTCAATATAGGAATAAAAGAATCTCTACGTAATTATATATTAATAATAATATACGTTACTAATAACAAGCTGGATTACATAGATCGTGACTAAACAAATTTTATTATAAAAACTTGATTTGCACATATAACACCCATGTTTTATTTAACCCTTTCACCAGGAAACACGTATCTGTGCATATACGCTCTCAAAAATTAAATTTGCTAAAAGTGTACATAGACTTTTTCTATAGTACAAAATTATATTTATTTTCATTTACATGTGTTATACCATAATTAATAACACAATATATCTACTAAATTGGTATACGTATATTTCTGCTATATGTATTAACAGAAACTGTATCAATATGAATACTAAAAAGGCTATTACTTTCGAAAGCGTCGTGAAATGATTAATAAGATTGTCACCGGAGACTGAAAATTGATTACATTAGTTTTACACTTTATTCATTAATTTTCAATCTTTTTTCTAAATAGGCCACCTATTACGGGATATATTTTCTTATCACTTATCCTACTGCTCCAGTTTTCTAATATCAATTACATATAAATTTTATTTTGTTAAATTATACATATTCATTTTATTATACAATTTATTTATTAAATATCAATTTGCATGCTTACGAACTATTAAATCCTTCAAAACAAAATGTTCTTTCTATTATTAAAAATAATTACTTTTCACCGAATATAAGCAAATAAAATAAATTAATATTAAATAATATATAAAATATTATTTTAATTCCTAGCATAAATTTTCGAAACTAAAAATAAAAAAAAAGTGTATAAAGCTTCTAAGATAAGATTTTTTGCTAATATTTTTCTCTGCATAAATTTACGACAGAATTTCTTCGTGTTCTCTGCCATTTGAAACATATCATTCTTCGGTGGATTAATAATAGTAATAGAAAACAACTCGCATTTGCATAAAATTAATAAGAGCACCGCGCCGGTTTCCTATACTTATGCGTTTGTACGCGGAACAGCATGACAGAATTAATTTCCCGTGCAGCGAGAATATTACGACGAAAGTTTCCTTTTAAGATGAAATTGCAGTATTCACCAAAGCCTTGGATCTTTCAATTGTAAATGTACCCCGACGTCTATCGAGCAGTTTCTTCGCGCACTTTACATGCTCCTCCGTCTACGATCGTTTCATCATTGTTACTGCTTTCGGTTCATGTCTTAAAATGTATTCTCGTTTGGAACATAATTTTCTAAGCAGCTTTTAAAATCAGAAATAAACGACTAATATTTTTTTGTACATAATTGAAACAACGATTAAATGACATCATAAATGACACTCTATCAAATTACATTCCATCAAAAATGAACAAATGTTCAGATATTTTTGAGTAGCAGTGTAGATGAGCTAATAGTATAATTTTTTCTAGCTTCAACGCGAAGAATTATTAGGTTCGAAACTATGAAACGGGCGTTTTTTGTTTAGTCTGTGTTCAGCTATGTTCAATTTTTTGACTTTACTTATTGCACGCAAATGTTTTAACACAGCTGTATGACTAGTTCCCAGTTTAGACCCAAGTGTTCGACTAATTGTGTGTTTAGCTCCCGCAAAGTTCGTGGAGTCGTGTATGTAGCAAAAGACAATTTGCAAAACAATAACAATACTTTATTTCTATATATTTAGGTGTACAACACAATTAGCAGATATCACGGTCCAATATCCAAAAATGAGAGTGAAAACACTATGGTGATTAATGAACGAATGAATGTTTAACGAATGTTTCCGTGTCCTTATATCTAAATTCTGTCCGTCCAGAGGAGTGTCCTTGAAGCTAATTTTTGTAGTAGGAAAATTGTCTTGTCCAATCTGTGTGCGTTTCAGGAGTTGGGGCGTTTTCTAAAAGGCAGTCCTTGGGTGGTGGAAATATTTCTGTAAATTGAGTAAAGTCAAAGCTGGCGGCCATGTGTTCGTCGAGTCCGTAGTCCGAAGGGTAAAGATTATGATACGTCAATTGCTATTGAGCAGAGAGGCCGAAGGATTAGGTAGTAATTAAGGCTTCGACGGTTCTCCGGGTTATTAAATTACTAGCATGCAGAAAACAGTAAAATTGACAAATCCTCAAAAATAGCAGCTGGCGTGTCCGTATCATAAATTTGTGGTAGTCCGTTATCCTAAAATTGTGTGTGGTTCGGATTCCACAGTCGTCCTTAATTCATCGTTATCAATATGGGCCGGTAGTCTTCTTCGAGGCTTATTAACGATACTCAAATTGCCAGAACGAAATTTTTGGAACCAATATCGAGCACTTTTTTCATTGCTGGATCCATCTCCGAATGCCTGATTAATATTAGGTTGGAGACTATGAAACGGGCATTTTTTGTTTAGTCTGTGTTCAGCTATGTTCAATTTTTTGACTTTATTTATTGCACGCAAATGTTTCAACACAGCTGTACGACTAGTTGCTAGTTTAGACCCAAGTGGTCGATCAGTTGTGCGTGGATCGGATTCCACAGTCGTCCATAATTCATCGTTATCAATATGGGCCGGTAGTCTTCCTCGAGGCTCATCGACGATACTCAAATTGCCAGAACGATGCACTTTTTTCATCGATGGATCCATCTCCGAATGCCTGATTAATATTTCTCGAAGCTTGAGCCGCGGTATGATTTAATTTAAACTCGTACAACAAGAGTAGATGTAAATCGCGTTTTGTTTCCATCTGGTTTAGGATAAAGATAAAATAAAGATGGGATACAAACGCGAAAAAATTTTACAAAATGTGTAAGAAGAATACCTTTAAGCTTTACAAATAAAAATATCGAACGCACGTTACAATGTATCTCTCTCAGTCGCAGCTCAACACAGACTAAACAAAAAACGCCCGTTTCATAGTTTCCAACCTTATATTGTAGAAATGTTGGGTTGGTGTAGGTAAAATACTCAATTTTAATTGTTGTTGCAAAATATAACAAATCCTTTAATATCAAATACTGTTCTTACATTAACTGTGCTCTCTAACTCTACAGGGTGTCCCAAAAGATCTGTAAGTCACTTTAACACTAGGTTTACGGGTGTTGAGTGGATCATTTTGATGGTTACATTGAAATACAAATTTTTTGTAATATCATTAGTTCGGTTTGCTTCGAATTAATAGATTTCTATAAACAGAGATTTATTTAATACATTTTTCTATATAATTTTCATTTTGAATTTACATTTTCCGCACGCATGATTCCTAAACTCAAGCAGGAAATCTGAATTCTGTCAAATTGACGGGTTCCGTAAATCTAGTGTTAACCCCTTGCACTACTTCGACGAGTCTGACTCGTGATGAAAATTTTGTGCTAAACTTGAATATCCTAACCTAACCCGAACACAGACTAAACAAAAAACGGCCGTTTCATAGTTTCCAACCTAATATTACCCTTATTATAAGAATTTTTCCAAATACTCGTCATCTTGATTTCTTTGCTACAAACAAATCTATATTAATCGTCGGTAGTTCTACTGTTAACCGAACCTTCCCTACGTAATAATCAGATTTTACAAAAAAGTTGCTGGTCTTCGATGTATCAATGAAAAATGCTAAACTGCAAATGGAAATACTAAACTCACGAAATGAGAATTCTTCTTAAGCGTAGTTTCCGTTCAGAACACTATCGCCGCGAATATTTCCTGTCCCCCCTGAATTTGAAGGCGACACTTTGGTTTAGAGGTGGGAGTGTCTCTAGCGAAGCAGTTGGTTACAGTCGCTTCACGCTCCTAACTCAATTTTAACTTCGAAAGCTCCTTTATTCCCTTAAATCTAGCAATAATATCGTCGAGCTATCGCGTCCAACTCATGAGACTATCGTTTCAAAATCATGTCAGAAGCACGCCTTCTAAATCGATTACTTATTCAGATCCTTGTTACGGTTAATTCGTAGAGCAGCTGCAAACTTCAATTTCGCTCTAATTTATACTTATTCGATTGTTCCGGTAACGCTTTTATCGGTACTTTCTTGTCGAGTGCTGTGAGAACAAAATAATGAATATTCAATAACGAATAAGGGTTTCCGGCTGTGTGAAATTAAAAAAATAAATCATTGTTCGATTAATTTAGCTGGTCTGGTATTCGCGACGAAATTAAGCGAAATTAATATTTTATATTTCTAACAGTGTCGATCGTAATATAAATACAAATCATTTATATATTATTTGTTACCGTTTATTTCAATTCATTAGCAATCAATGTATTTTGATTCCATTTTTTGATATTCACTTTGTGTTACGGTATACATGTATCTACTATACAATTTTCTCATAACACATCGATTTATGAATTTGTACAGCTTCGATAACATTTATTTATTTCCGTATTTTATTTCGCATTTACCAAATTCTATACGTATATGCGCTTAGTGATATTGAATTAATAAATAAATTTCAATATTCTATGAAACTCTTTAAAACTCTTAATTACAATGTAAATATTGAATTAAACAATATGCATATTATTTAGAATTGCTGTTTTATTATCATATACGTTATTACAAGCTGTAATTTTCAAAAACATAACTCGATTTTGTAAGGGAGAGGAAAAGAGAGAGAGAGAGAGAGACGGAAATAAAGGCGGAAGAAACGGAAGAACGGAAGATACGGAAGAACACGGAAGAACGGAAGTCACTGACACTTTCTGAAGTCTCTGTCAGAATAATCGAGCTCTGTGGCGCGTGGGAATTATTTGGTTTTATTAAATAACAATAATAATAATAATAATAACTGAAGTTTTAACAATATTAAAACAATACTCTTAATCACTCTGTCTCTCCTCGCTACTCTCTTTCCTTACTGCACTCTTACCACAAAATCTCCCGCGCCCCGAACATTCACTCGCTTAAATGCACATCCCTCAATCGCTCTATCTTTTTCCCACATACATCCCTTTTTCACTCGCACTCAAAATCTTCGCATCCATCCCTTCCAATCACGCGGTCACGTAGACTTCATTCCCACGGCCCAGTTTCTCAATTTCCCAAACATATCCTAGACATAACCCAGACACTCTTCGCAGACACTCTTTCGACCACCCAAGATTCGTCCACGGTCACACTTTTCCAAACATACCCGGATCATTCTCACTCGCAACCATAAATACATTCGCACCACCACTTGAGAGGCCCATCTACTGGCGCCGCCCTATCGCAGGTAGTGCCTGATTCTTACAATTTGAAGAAATAAACTGATTTCGCGACGTGCGATTTAACTCAAGTAGTTATGTACCGTATATGGTCAGACAAGGCGATATCCAATATATTACGTTTTTTATACTATTGTTCGCAACAATTTTCGTAGAACCGATTATTCAGTGAATCATTCCCAACACTGTATTTATAATTTTGAATTATATATATTTTTGTTGAGCAGTGTATGTACAATTTTTAGTGTGAAACGTGTTTCTCGATGTCGCGTCGATCTCGTCTCGTGTGTCTTGTGTAGCCGCGCGTATCTGATCTGTCTTTTTCCTATCTATCGTTTAGAACTCTATTCATATTAACCCTCCTATTGCGTTTATGACAACTTACGCTAATTGTATAATAATTATGATTGTATACCACCTTGTATACAATTGTATATACCTTTTTAATAAATGTAATAAACAGATTTATTCACGTATTGTAGAACATGTATAAAAAGAGGCTTACCTATAAAATCTGAATCTAATAAAGTTCGAGGCAAAAATATTATATAAATGAAAAAACATAGTTGGGTCGCATACATACGAACACACTAGGAGGATTAACATCTTCACGAGGACTAATATGAATTCACGTCTTCACAAATTCTATTACTGGTAAATTGTAACGTAAGTAGAGAATGTCTTGGTATGTGTTGTGTGTGTGTCTGTGTGAGAGAGAGACCTCTCATGAAACCTAGGTCTTAAGTTTTCGACCGCACCAATACGATGGGACCTCGTTTCCAATTGATTCGGCCTTTAGCCCGAAAATAATATAAAAGAGCCGATGAAACAGAGTTAAACAGAGAGTTATAGAGTTTAAGTCANAAACATGTATAAAAAGAGGCTTACCTATAAAATCTGAATCTAATAAAGTTCGAGGCAAAAATATTATATAAATGAAAAAACATAGTTGGGTCGCATACATACGAACACACTAGGAGGATTAACATCTTCACGAGGACTAATATGAATTCACGTCTTCACAAATTCTATTACTGGTAAATTGTAACGTAAGTAGAGAATGTCTTGGTATGTGTTGTGTGTGTGTCTGTGTGAGAGAGAGACCTCTCATGAAACCTAGGTCTTAAGTTTTCGACCGCACCAATACGATGGGACCTCGTTTCCAATTGATTCGGCCTTTAGCCCGAAAATAATATAAAAGAGCCGATGAAACAGAGTTAAACAGAGAGTTATAGAGTTTAAGTCAACCACTGTAAAAGCATTTAAGATACACACTACTATTCCTACAGTAATATTTACTTTTCTTTCAAATTTTAAGCGACAAATAGTCGCAACTTCTTCCATAAAAAATATTTCTTATACCCACACAAATTTAAATAAATGAGTGTTACTACCCAGCGAACCGCAAGATGTTCCGAGGCATAGACTATTCCATCCACCCCGAAGAATTAGCGAAATAATCTATCAACTAGCTATCTCCACTACTCCGAGAAGAGCGATAAAAAAATCCAATTACGCCGCAGAGCGTTTCCTGCGGACGAGTCCTTTCGTTACGTCGGGGGTCGAAGCAGGAGAGACTCCGTCCACGGTCCCCGCCTCATCCACGGGACATCTCGGGGAGGCGGACTCGTTAGCGCACGCAAACACTACGCCTCTGAGACCAAGAGGATCGGTTCAAAGGCCAGAAACGGCGCCGAAGCGCAACAGGGACCCAGCCGACCTTTACCTCTTGGCTCGTTCGAAACTCGGGCACCGTGGGATTGTTAATCCCATATCGCGTCGATCGTAGCGACCCATCTACGAAGCGCGACCCCTGCGGAACGGCCGTGCGAAGGACCGCGGTGCCTAAGCAGCGGGGAAAATTGCACGCCGCCGAAACGATCGAGCTCACGCAGGAGCCCCCGAAGGGGCCGCGGCTCTTTTCGCGCTCACTCAGACCTCCACACCTTGGATCGCGGTGCACCGCGTGTGCACGCACGCAAGAGCCCAAGAGGAAGACGCGGCGCTATCGCTCGGCAGACGCGCGCGTCCCGACACATCGGAAAGCCACTCCGCTGACATCCTCCGCGAGCATCAGAGCCCCGTTCGTCGCCAAAGGCGCCCAGGTCACACCACGAGGAGGTGGGGTTGATTGCTCTAGAGCCGCAAAGTGACCCCAACGGCTCTGAGACCCACAAATTTAAATTGTAGACCTTTGCTTCATTCAGCTACAGACTTCTGAAAATTATGTACAATGTTCAGCTAAGTGGCTGGCCAAAAATCATCTTTCACGAATGTGTTAAAATATCTTTATTAGGTGTGTGTCTCTTTCGTACGTCGCTGCGTGGGTAAGAGACATGCTACGTCCAATTATTGAAGTTGAGGTGTCAGGAAATGGTTATTTTTCACGCCTCGAAGGTTCGTCTGTCCGAGATCTAGTCAGCAGGGGTAAAAGTAATGGCGTCGTTGAGAACTGCAGTTACTGTCCATGTGCGGTAGTCATCCATGATAGAGATTAGGACACGTAAATGGCTATTGCGCGGAAAACGACGAACACTAAAATATTCGCCGGTTTTCCAGATCGTAAAACTAATAGCATGTCTAACTGTGAAAATAACCATTCTCAGAAATAGCAAAGTTTATCGTCCGTATCACGAACTTGATACTTGAAGGTCCTTAACATATGCAACGGTTTAGATTAGGGTTACCAAAGTTTCATGTTGAATAATAAAATAATCAAGTTATGGAATTATAGTAATGAAAACATTGTAGTTTATATGCCGCAATTTAATAGTCATTTTATTTATGACACTGTGTACATGGTAGCAACTAAATTATAAACGAGAAATAATAGAAACATTATTATAGCACTGTTTTTCTTCAACATTTAATTTCATTAACCAACATAAGAGAAAAATAAGAAACTGGCATTCCACTATGTTAATTTGTAATGAAGAACATAATTATTATTTTAGACTCTAGCAACTTGTACAAATATAAGTTTTTTGGAATATTCCTTGAAAATACTAATAAACACCAATTTTCTCTCGAACTATTCTAAATCTAATATACGAATAAATGTTAAAAAATATAATATACTACTGTTAACAACAAAAATTAATTCAATCCTTGACAGAATGTTTTATTTTATAATTAAAATGCTTTTTATTTCATGGAAAAAATGAAACAGTATATTAACAGTAAAAGCTTGTATCAAAAGTCATTTTAAAACCAAGGTTGGGTATTATGTAGATTAAATATTACAAAAATAATTATTCTTTAATAATAATAATAATAATTCTAAGTAATTATTATTTCTAGAAGTTATTTCAAAATTAATTTATTTGGACGGGTAAATTATTTTTCTCTTAATTATTTCATTATTCGGCTATCAAATAAAATTATTTTTACTTTATTTTATATTTAAATAAATGTTTCCTAAAATAATTTCTCAAATAATTTCTGCTTCTATATATTTTCTCTACATAACTGTACGAAAAATACAAACTTTCTTTCACTGATTCATGCACACAGGTTCACCATGCATATTATTCAAGAGTAATGTATACTGTGCATATCTCGTCTGTTATTTTCTCTAAAAGAACTAACTAAAACAAAAAACTGTTTAAAAATGACATGTCTCGTTTTAACATAAAATGAAGCTACTTTTCGTAAGTTATTTCTACAATAAAAACAGTAAAATAATTTAAACGGTTCGTTACTTGAAACTGTTACTTTTATCGTTATTCCAAATAAAACTTGGACAAGTTTCTTCGAAATTTAGTTACCGTAGAAAATTTTTTTTCAAATACCATTCTTTCTATTTTCTCACAATATTCGCTTTAGAAAACTAATAAGCTATAGAGGTAGTGTAAAGAGCTTTGGTTACTGAGAGTACTTCGAACAGTAGAACATTTCTTCTTTTACTTAGGCATCAAAGAAGACCAAACTGAATTGAGGTCGATAACACTGTTGTAAGAAGTTCTTTAGAAGTAAAGACTCCGGTCATTTTAATACCACTTCAACCATCCTAGTATTTCCAGTGAAAGACTTTTACTTATCTTTCATACTGAATTGTACTTATGTATTATCATTTGGACGTTCCTTTTCGAATACATAATGTACAATAGAATTGTTAAAACTTTGCACAGAGTATTTTTACCTAAACAGGAAAAAAGAAATCGCTGCTTCAAGCAGCAACAGAATTGAAAAAAGTTACGAGATAAGAAAAGTGTAACTACTCTTCTCCCTTTCCATGAAGAAATACCTTATTTTTGAGAAAGTTACAGCTCTATCAAGCTTATAAGTATTGGGTTGTCCGGAAAGTTGGTGCCGATTTTCGGTAGGTGCTATTAGAACAAGTCTGAATATGTCGGAATGATTGAAAACAAATGACACGCGCACATATCCTAAAGAGTGACACTTCAGGCATCTTTAGAAAAAAGTTTACAGAAATTTTATAAATTAATTACGGTGTCTTTGGACAGATTTTCTGCGATTTTCTATTAAAAATATGGATAAACTTTTGTCTGAATTGCATTCCATATTATTTTATATACTTTTCAGTTTGATTTCTTTGATAGATATAAGTATATTTTGATCGCCGGTAGTTCTAGTGTTGTTTCGAGCGTACAAAGGGTTGATGATGAACCTCCTGTACGTGTGCAACCGTGATCTCACGAACTTACTGGCGCTGCACCTCCAATGTTAACTTAATCACAATGGAGTCTATTTTTGTTTACGACGCGGAAGAATTCAATCAACTCAATAATCAAACTTAACAAAACAATTTATTTGAGTTCAGTACAAGAAAGAGTTCCGATACGGCAAGGCAAGAGTACAGTAAATGTAGTTGGTGTAATGAAAAAATAGTAATAGTCTGTCTTTGACAATTTTATTAGCTTCTTATAACTGACCCTGTGTGGGTGGAGTTCACTGCGTTTTCCGGGGTCTTCAGCTCCATTGGTGGAGCATTGCTACCTCTCTGAGTTGTGCCAATTGGGGCACACCCCCAACCCCAAGTCAGGAGTAGGAAGAATTTTCACTTGTGTGGTCATAAATTAAAGGTCCCAAGGATTACGCAGGAAAGGTCACTCCAAGGTGTCAACCAGATGGCTGGTTGAGTGACCCTCTCGAGCATTGCCTATCCTTGGGACCCAACAAGTGTTAACAGTAGAATTAGCGACGATTAAAATAGACTTATTTGTAGGAAAGAAATCGAAATGATAAGTATTTGAAAAAATACTTATATTAGAGGTAATAATTCTTTGCGCGTATTTCGTTTAAAAAATTATAGAAAATTCCTAAAAATGCGCTACCGTGAATTTATAAAATTTCTATGACAAATTACGAACCAGTCATTTTGACAGGCACGATAATTCTAGTGTTAAATATGGAAAAGTTTTTCGCCGAAAAACGTAAGAAGTTTTGGAAGAATGGGATATTCAAGTTACGTGAGAGACGGAGAAAGGTTATAGAACAAAATGGAACATCTATAATTGAATATAATGTATAAGGAAATTTAAATGTGTTGTGTTTGAATTTTCCTTAAAAATTGGCACGAACTTTCCGGACAACCCAATATAAATACCAAGTTTCTCGGTTTACATTATTATATTATACGAAAATAGTACTTCGATTATACTATTTCGATGACACAATTACGTAGAAGCTATTACAGTTTAACATATTGTGTTAGGATAACGGACTACCACAAGTTTATGATACGGACACGCCAGCTGCTATTTTTGAGGACTTGTTAATTTTACCGTTTTTTGCATGCTAGTAATTTAATAACCAGGAGAACCGTCGAAGCCTTAATTGCTACCTAATCCTTCGGCCTCTCTGCTCAATAGCAATTGACGTATCATAATCTCTACCCCTCGGATTACTGACTCGACGAACACATGGCCGCCAGCTTTGACTTTACTCAATTTACAGAAATATTTCCACCACCCAAGGACTGCCTTTTAGAAAACGCCCCAACTCCTGAAACGCACACAGATTGGACAAGACAATTTTCCTACTACAAAAATTAGCTTCAAGGACACACCTCTGGACGGACAGAGTTTAGATATAAGGACCCGGAAACATTCGTTAAACATTCATTTATAGTGTATCAATATAGGAGGACCGCGCGCGCTATTAGAAACAAGCGAAGCCCGACGCCACGAGGCAGAGTCGCTTAGGAACCGTCGAACGTGCACGACCTATTAGCTCTTAAGATTATTCTCTCTTTTAGTATTTCTATCTTTCCAAATATATATATATATATATATATATATATATATATATATATCATGTTTTGTTTAATTTAGTCTATACCAATTTATTTAGTGATCCTGACACCCTTAGTCCACTACACATTAATCACCATAGTATTTTCATTCTCAATCTTGGACATTCGACTGTTATACAATGCTAATTGTGTTGTGCACCTAAATATATAGAAATAAAGTATTGTTATTGTTTTGCAAATTGTCTTTTGCTACGTACACGGCTCCACGAACTTTGCATGCGGGAAACGTACTTTTCCGTTTTTTGCTATCTGTCACTGGAGCGCGGGTCACGAAAAAGTACGTATTTGGTAGACTTGTGCTGGAGAGCGGTTATCGTATAAATACGATGGGCATTGTAAGCATGTATGGTGTTATTTTTCTAAATAAACATAGAGCATATGTTAAGTGTAAAATAAAAAAAAGTTTCGTTGAGAAAAACGAATGACCAAACACCCGCGAAATTTACGAAAAACCGCCCGCTACACGCATAAGTCCGCGGCAAAATATACCCGTGTGCAATGTGTTAAAACACCGAAAGAATCAACCCTTAACGGACGTAAGTCATCTCTGACGTGACAACAGCACTTTGTCGCTGCGGTCGTATGGCACGTATGAGGTAACAAGACGGATCGTGTCGAAACTCGTTGTCTGTAAACGTGCAACAGAAAACCGTTCCTTCATGTTGGAGATTGTTTCAAAAATGATCACACGTTGAAAACTTACAAATAATTATTTGAAACTCATACATTTGTGATACCCCTTCTAAAAATAAATTATTTCAAACAGAAATGTTGTTCTTAACACTTTGACGGTCGCATATTTTTTGCATCGCCTTCAAATTAGCGCCGGCAATATTTACACAATCGTTCCTGGCATAATTATTAATAAAAAAAAGTGTTAAGATCATTGTTCCACTGTTTTTAATATTTCTTTAAAAATAGCATCGGTGTGCATTAGTATACAAACATCGAAACGACGGCAACAACCCATTTCCAGAAAATAGCTGTACAAAGTCACACGCACGTGACAGCGGCCGTCAATGTGTTAAGATACTGAAAATTTTTCGCAAACTGAAAACAACTGCAACCTAGTGAGAATCATGTTTAACCCATTCGCTGCCAAGCCTAAATTATATGAAATCATTCCCATTGCCATTTATATTTCGAGTGTTATTGTTTACCAAAGCTCTGTTATTTCTTGATAAGAGCACATATATTATCATACATAATCATTTGCAAGCATAAAACCAAAGACGATATTTATTTCTATATTTATGTTTGTGGCCACAACAAATTTGCTAATTCAAAAGCCTGCATGTTATAACATATTTAACCCTTTTAGTGCCGGGCGGAAAACAGGTGCCTATACGAAAAATGGCGGCCGATTTTCAGAGTTTTTCTAGGGTTCGGGAAAATGCTGATAAAAACCAAACGAGAAACAATATTTACGCGATTCAAAAAGCAGTATATTCGGGATGAAATACAGAACAAAACACTGATACTAGTTTTTATGTACTCATTAAAAATTATATAAGTAACAAAGATATAAATGTTTATAAATAAAATAAAAGTTGAGTTCTCTATTACAAAACGTATTTGCACATACAAAAAGTCATCTTTTCATCATAATTTTATATGGACTAATTAGTATGAAGTATATACTTTGCATTTCCACCGTGTTTTGCAACAAGATAAATAATATTACATAACAAAAATAAAAAATAACTCGAAGGTACATGGTAAGCGCCGGACGGATTATCTCTTCCGAAATACGTAATTGTTATAGGTAATATAACATTGCTGAAACAAAATTATATTGTCATAAACATATTCTCTCATAATGAAATTAAACCATTTATAACGTATTATAAATTTATTTTGAGATAGAGTTCTCCCGCAATGCGAATAGTAAAGCGCTACAAGGCGCGGCCCGATATATCGGCCTCCGGCACTAAAAGGATTAAAGTAGGACGAGTATACTCGTCTTGGCAATGCATGACACCCTGCCAAAGACGAGTATACTCGTCCTACTTTAAATATGTTATAACATGCAGGCTTTTGAATTAGCAAATTTTTTGTGGCCACAAACATAAATGTAGCGTTCGATTAAAAATGTAGCGTCCGATAAGGGTTGAAAATAAAAATCCAAAATTATAATTTTCAGTCATGATAATTGGTTGAGCAGTGGACCACCACGATAACAACGCATGTTCGTTGTAATTTCGCCGGATGTTCCACAGTTATGAGCGAAATAACGTTCGTGGCTGTGTTAACCGAGGTTGAAGCTCGAGAGGTCGAACGACCCTCTTATGAGCATTCTTAACGGTTGCCCTGCTACGTCGAGGTTACGACCATTAAAGCGAAGACCTGGAAAATTACGTTCATCGTGGAAAAATGGGGTATTCCGGCGCGTTCTGTCTCCTTCAGATTATTGTTCTTCCACGAAACTCATCGCTACGGCCAAGCTTTTGATGGGTCGAGCTTCGCGTATTGTTTTAACTTTACACCGCTCTGAAACGCGTCGCGAAAAAAATAAAATTGTTGCTACTCGTTTATGATTTATGGTACGGTTGGAAGAGAAAACTTTTTTTTAAGAAATTTTTATCAGGGGAAAGAATTGTATTATGCTCCGCTGTTAGTAAATTGGCCGGCTCTCAATTTTCATATTTATATACATTCGAGTTGCTGTGTTAATCGAAGTAGCGAGCGAGAGTCGCCTCTCGAGTGCAAAGGGTTAATTTATTTTATATATTTCGTTTATCGTGTACCTTTTCAGGTAATAAATATTTATATTCGAAAATTGTTTTATTTCTAGTCATTTTGTGATATATTATTCGGAAAACCACTTATCGGAACTTGTTTGTCTCCCTATTAGTTCAGATAATAAACGTTTTATTATACAGGGTGTCGTGTAACTAGTGGTACAACAATAGGGGATAATTCTACGTGAAAAAATAAGTCGAAAACATATAGAATGAAATTTTTCCATTTGAGACTTCGTCTTTGAGAAAATTGACTTTGTTTATTCGCATTTTCCTACAGTACCGAGCAGATTTTTAAAGTCGACTTTCTTGGGGATGAAGTCTCAAATGGAAAAAATTTGTTAATTATCACGACTTCTGAATTATAGGAAACTGTGAATAAATAAATTAACACGACTTCTGAATTGTAGGAAAATATGAATAAATAAATTAATACGACTTATGAATTGTAGGAAAATGTGAATAAATGTATTAATACGACTTCTGAATCGTAGGAAAATGTGAATAAACAAATTAACTCTTCGCACTCCAAAACTTCTCTAAGTTTCAAAATACTGTTATTAAAACTAAAACTATTGTTTTGAAAAACAAGAATATTATAAACGTTTACGATTTTTATTTATTTCGTTAATTTTCTTTATTCTAAAACAAAACAAAGAAATATAAATTGGCAAAAATATAAAATTTAACTTCTGAAGAAAATTACATACGTCGCCATAGCGGCGCCAATGGAATGCAAGAGTTAACATGTCTTCTGAATTGTAGGAAAATCTAATAAAATATGTTTTAGACGTGTGTTTTTTTTCAGAATACACTCTCAAAGTTTTTAAACAAGTCGCTTTTTGAAAAACTCGAGAAATAATAAAGGTATCCGCTGCAATTCGTCGTCGCGGAAATAACAAACTTTTCACGGAAAAGCAACGCTTTGTGGCCACATCGACCTAATTTCTCGATTTTTCATATTATTATTCGATCGTTGAAGATCGATGAAATACCATTCCAACCCTACAGTACATCATGTGTAATTACCACGTGTACATCATGGTACATACGTACAATAATTAGCTGCTGCCGAAGCATTACCGTAGCATGTACCTAACGCATGAATCATATCCGGTATAATCTCGATTACTGTATGTAGTCATATCGATCGTCTGATGGAAACTAAAAGTTCCATTGGACGAGTGTACAAGTAAAGCAAGAGTAACAGAAAAAATTATAACACCGACGATATCTACACAAGAGTAAATGAAAAAATGGTAACACCGATGGTGTTTACACAAGAGTAAATGAAAAAATGGTAACACCGACGGTGTTTACGATTACGGCAAATAGTACAACAGTTTTTAACGCGTTAAGCGCTACGTCAGTCCCTGCGTACTAACACTGAACTTTTCGTTCAGGCGTTATTGGTTCCTAAGGACCGACGGTATCGATTTTAAAAAATAATACCTTGTAATTCATGAATGGGTTTTATTAACCGTTTAAGTGCGGCGAAACGCTATCGCTGTAATATTGAAATTTAAAATTAACACTTTCAGTACGGTGCTTTAAGGACTAAAAACACTATTGCTATATAGATCGATACAATTTTTGTCGATATGACAAAAATATACGTATCAAAATTTAGATACATCGTGCAATGAATTATGTTACAACACATGTGAATGGAAATAAAAATAATTTTGTGCTATAGAGAATGTCCGTGTACGGTTTTAGCAAAGGATTGTTTAATTTCTGAGGCCGTATACACGCTCTTCGTAGCGAAAGGGTTAAAGAGATTTTATGTGTTCTAAAATTGAAAACAGTGCTATGCCAAAACCATATTCTCAAAATATCACGTTCTATGACATTTGTACAAAAATCACAAAATTCACAACATAATATAATCTAATTCATTACAGCACAACATTTAAGCTCGCAATAAAATCAATAACACATGGTAACCTCAACAATCATTGCTTTTAACTCGTTCCCCGAAGCTCGTGTAATTTTACTCATCGTTCGACACGAATAAACGATCCGTTGAAACTTCCCCTGGACAGATTGCTTTTGAAATTAATTCGATCCCCGTCGATTATTCTATTAATTCCACTGTTGAACAAGGCCGCCGCGACAGTTAGCGAAGATAGACAAACAGTAATTCGTTCGATGCGATAGCGGATTCGTTTTAAATTTGTTTCAAAGTCGCGCGTGTTTTCGGATATACGGCAAGCGTCAGGAGAATCGCACGACGAAATTGCTCCGCGTATCTCCCAACGTGTGCGCACGACGTTTTTCGCGTATTCCGACCGATCGAACGATAACACCTTGATTTAACTTTAGGTTCTCGAAAACGTCCGTAAATCATTCGCATGGTACAAATTAAGAGAAAATATCAGAGTGATGAATTAATAAGCTTGTTAACCCTTTCGCTACAGCGGTTCAGTCCGCTGTTGAAAACAGAATGTCTCCATAGCAGAGCCAAAGGAGCGCTAAGGGTTAACTGTGCTCTCTAATTCTGTATGTTTAACCCCTTCCCGTGCCATTTAGCTCGACGAAACTCGGGCCCAAGCGGTAGGCATCGACGCGTGCTAAACAGACCAGACCGATGCTTGTAAAGAATCGCAATACGAACCGAAATGTAGATGACCGCGATACCTGTGGTATAGTCAATTTTACGCGATACTGTTGTTGAGGAAGTAAACTCTGTCGTACTGAGAGCCGATCTCTCGTTATTGTAAACCGAGATTTTGTTTAGGCGTCGAGTGCGATACGGGACTGCGTCGAGGCACTTAAGACATAGGTTAGACGGTGGGCAATAATATTTGAAAAATTCCCATCGCCGGCGAAAACTGTGCCTGCGGGACCGAATTTGCAGGACCTGGTTAACACTTGTACCCGAAGGGTAACGAGGAAAAACCTTGAAGGAGACGTAAAAGATCGAACATACTGAAACGATTCTCGCGGAAATATTAGCTTGGACAGCTCGCTAAAAGAAAATAAGAGAAAGTGTAGAGACGTAACTGACAGCGGTTCGTGCGGAGCCTAGTCGCCAAATGTGTACAAATGTGATCAGGCTCGCACGGGCCGTGAAAAATTAGCTGCAGAAAAGAAAAGGAAAGTTTTGGCGACACTCTCGCGATCTGTCGTTCGCAGGGACGAGGTGGCTGTTTAGACACACCACATTCACCATTCTCACATTCTCAGTTACACAAGTAAGACATTACTTGCCCGACAATAACTATTATTTATTTACAATTTACAAATTTCACAGCTTATAAAAGTTCCTATAGCAATACTGTTTATACGAAAAAATTGGATAGTAAAATGCCAGACGCATAGAGAACAGTAACTTAACAGCTCCTCCAATATTTATTAGCGACTTCTTAGCATGAGTCTCTCGAGACTCGACCGCCTTATTCCGCGGCCCGTACTCCCAGAATTAATAATACAACTTCGCGTGAAAAATGTCCAAAAACGAATAAGCTCAGAGACGTATATTGCAAATTTTATTTCAAGAATACGTTTCGAGACAACAGATATTCTTTGCTCCGCTAAAGTTTTAAGTCAACGTGAAATTTTAACAAAAAAACCATCGAACGATCCACCGATGAAATTTATACACTGTCGACGTGTTTCCGCTCCGCGGTACTCCTGCCTGCACGTTCGTTTAATAAAGGCTCAGTCTACGGAATACAACGCTATCGCTGCTGATTTTACGACTCGACTAGAATTATTCGATTGACTATACATTTATTGGAGCGTACTCGTGATCCTTTACCCGCATGTGCATACATACTTTCTGTTCATCCTTGCGCGTTTAACGCGCAACGCGAAATTATTCGGATAAAGCGAACTCCAATTGCCGAACGATAAATTTAAACGTTCTGTTTACTTTGTGCTTCGTGTCGACGCCGCGATAAATGTCGCGTTGCGTTCGTGCACACGCGGTCGAGTTTCGATATCTGTGTTATTTTTTAAGACACGAAAAATATTGCTGCGGGACAAATGTTGCACGGTTTGGAAGAACGAGTACGGCCAGAGGTGAACATTTCCTGCGTGTATTCTTTTTCGTGTTTCGGGATTATTTTATTTTGTTTTAACCCTCTGTAGCCCGAATTTTGTCTGCTTATTGGAGAAAAAGTTACGATTGATTACAGTTTTTCACTTTTATTTGAAAATTTAACTAATAATTACTGTAGATGGATCGTGGTGTCGCTACAGTAATATAGTAATCAAATTGAATAGTGCAGTGATAACTAAAGAAAATTAATTTTTTAAAATATAGATACATCAGTCTGTAACTTTTAAGTCACAGGATTCCATAGAGGGTTAACGGAGTGGAATTATTATTCCATAATAATTAATTTCCTCCGAGATTCTTTGCTTCGTAATGCAACGTTGCATTTGTATTGGAAGCACATTAATACTAGATTTACGGAACCCGTCAATTTGACGCAGTTCAAATTTCGTGCTCAAGTTTAACAATCATGCGCGAGAAAAATGTAAACTCAAAATGAAATTTATATAGAAAAATTGACTAAATAAATTTCCGCTTGTAGAAATCTATTAATTTGAAGTAAACCGAACTAATGATATTACAAAAAATTTGTATTTCAATGTATCCATCAAAATGATCCAATCAATGCCCGTAAACCTAGTGTTAAGAATAAAGAATTTTTCCGTAAAGCGGCATAATGATAATTTTCTGGTTATTGCTTGTAATATTTAACTCGATGCTTGAAATTACATCAATTTGTATCTATACACAAAAACTTAAAAGTAACCTAACCAAAAATTAGCTCCGTTCTCATAATTTTTATTTTCGTCTACGAAGAAGTTTCTGATTAAGACGTGACACAGTTAACAGGTTAAAAACTCCACAAGTGAATTCTTTGTGAGTAATCAACCTAAACGTGTTTCCTTCGCAAGCCATGAAACGAGCAGCAAATTGGCTTGTTGCATTTTGGCATCCAGCCCAACGAAACAAACGAAAGTTTCGTACTCGCTGCGAGCTCTATTGGGGACGCTTACACTATAAGTATCTCTGCGGGTCATTCGGTAAACCATGATACAGTTGATACCAAAATTCTTCGTATTAAAATTAATTTCAATTGCTTTTTGTTCGTTTACGATTACATCTGTAGTGTCCTAGTTTTAAGAAACTTGAGTTTATAGAAGGCAATAAAAGTGAAAGCAGTAACGGACGAAAACCGGA
>SMSQ01014809.1:10381-23791 GCA_019453375.1 Ctenoplectra terminalis
TGTGGTTTAAAAAAAAAAAAAAAAAAAAAAAAAAAGAAAATAAAGAAAATAGAGAACTATGCGAAACGAACGATCTCGGTGTGTAGCTGTTCGTTAAAATAAGTTTCCTGGCCTTTCTTTGCGAAATTCAAGCGTAAACAAAAGAAAGTAAAGTGGAGCGTGCGAGAAAAAGCAACAATCGATAATCTAGCTCTTTCCGAGCCCAGCCATTCGCGGTGAATTTTGAAAAATGGAATCTTACTTTGATGTTGTTTTCCTTTGTCTACGAGCTGCTTTGTGCAACTATCATAGAAAACAAAATTAGTTCACGCGTATTACAACTAGCGTCTCTGCAGTTGGACGAATTTAAATTGATACAAAATAAATAAGTTAATAGCAAATTTTCAATTAACCCTATCCCGTGAACACGAAGCACAGTAGTATAGTTATCGGAGCAGTGAATTCTTCTTAAAATTCTTTGATTAAACTTCTCGAACAAAGGTACTCTTAACGTCTTCGTTAAAGCGCAGCCTTCCAATTATTCTTTGCACCGAAATGTCCGGAAACTGTACGCTCGAAAACCGAAATCCTCGTTAACTGCTAGTATATACAGCTCCAATCACGAATGGACCAATATTTAACGCGACATTATGGACAATATCGATAACTCTGTCCGCCTGTTCGGCGAATGTTGGGTGTTTCGGGAAATTCAACTCGCACACACCGGATGAGTGGTATCGGTTTACCTCTGGTCGTGTATCTGATTGATCGGGATCGGGGACAAAAGCGGTCAGAAACACGATGAACCCCCCACGAGCCTCCATTAGACGTTGCTCTGCCAGCCAGTAAATCGAGAATCGGGCCGCGATAAATCAGAAAGCTCCATCATCCGTTCGGTCATCCGATCGCTCACTTGGCAATATCCTCTCTTGTGTTTCATCGGGGGGCTTCAAGGAAGCGTCCATCCCATATTTACGATACCACACACCTCGTACAGCTGCAACGACGTGATCGAGAAGAAGAGCACCGACAGCAGCCCCAGTCACAGCCAAATGTCGCGGAATTCGTCCAGGAAGTCGAACAATTCGCTGCTCGTCAACAACGGGAAATTGGAAGGTAGGTCGAGCTTGATGTTAACGACGCCGTCGACCAATTTGCGCGCTCTTCGTCGACGTTCGGTTGTTCTTCAACGAAATTACGTTGATCCGATGGACCATTTTTTTTTCTCTTTTATCACGAACAAGTCATTTTGACCATTTTGATGGATCTTGATTGGAGAAAAAATACTTTGATGGTTGAAAAAAATGTAGAAGATAATTTAGTTTACCGTTTCTTTTTATTTTACGCTAAAAATTGATGGTCTAAAATGAGAAAAATTTTATTTCAACTTGCTCCAAAACTCTATCCACCGTAAAAATTGAAAAGCAGTAAAATTGAGTAAATTCAATAACGTCTGATAATAAAGATCAAATCTGTATTTGAGTATGACGATGACACTAAAAGTTAAGCGCAAAACAAACAACTCTCTCTATTATATTTAATTTCAACGCAGAGTTATTACTTTTATCGTATCTCTAATAAACTGCAGATTGTTTTGTTTGAAAAACATAATGGAACGAATATCGATAAACATCCGATTCGAGGGAGAACGAAGAATAATTTCAGGACGATAGGCTATCCGAAGCTAAACGACTCAGTATCGCGGGATGATCGTAAAGTAACTCTCTCTTCATGATTGTCGTAGAATTCTTTACGATGAGTCGTGACATATAGGTTGGCAAACAAATCGATGCCATAAAAGCGAGCTGCCCGACACCGTAAAACTTGTAAGAATGTGTACGACTTAATGGACGCGTCCATGGTAGTTCAAAGATGTCTTAATCGATTTCTCTCTGCGTCACACACACACGCGCGAANCAATTTGCGCGCTCTTCGTCGACGTTCGGTTGTTCTTCAACGAAATTACGTTGATCCGATGGACCATTTTTTTTTCTCTTTTATCACGAACAAGTCATTTTGACCATTTTGATGGATCTTGATTGGAGAAAAAATACTTTGATGGTTGAAAAAAATGTAGAAGATAATTTAGTTTACCGTTTCTTTTTATTTTACGCTAAAAATTGATGGTCTAAAATGAGAAAAATTTTATTTCAACTTGCTCCAAAACTCTATCCACCGTAAAAATTGAAAAGCAGTAAAATTGAGTAAATTCAATAACGTCTGATAATAAAGATCAAATCTGTATTTGAGTATGACGATGACACTAAAAGTTAAGCGCAAAACAAACAACTCTCTCTATTATATTTAATTTCAACGCAGAGTTATTACTTTTATCGTATCTCTAATAAACTGCAGATTGTTTTGTTTGAAAAACATAATGGAACGAATATCGATAAACATCCGATTCGAGGGAGAACGAAGAATAATTTCAGGACGATAGGCTATCCGAAGCTAAACGACTCAGTATCGCGGGATGATCGTAAAGTAACTCTCTCTTCATGATTGTCGTAGAATTCTTTACGATGAGTCGTGACATATAGGTTGGCAAACAAATCGATGCCATAAAAGCGAGCTGCCCGACACCGTAAAACTTGTAAGAATGTGTACGACTTAATGGACGCGTCCATGGTAGTTCAAAGATGTCTTAATCGATTTCTCTCTGCGTCACACACACACGCGCGAAGTGGCGCAAAAACTCTTGACGCACGACCGATCGTATGTTACTCGGTAAAAAATTATTTTCCTCGGAAGTTTGCTGATCTTCTGTATCAAAAGTGACATCTGTCCATTACTGGCGCCGAAGAAAAAGATAAAGTTCTTAAAACTTTTCGAAGAGAATTTTAAAAGAAGCTATGTATAAATAAAAACGTACCTCTGAGAAGTAGTTGGGGTCGATGACGCGGAACAGAGATGATAGTTGCTACCCAAATAACATAAAATTCCAACTACACTAGGAATTCTTGCCACACGAGACTGAAAATATCTCGTTTTAATCTACCAAGCCTGGGCTCGCGATCTAACTTTTTTTTAAAGAATAACTCCGAACGTTTGATCATCTTTAGCTTGGACAATTAATTGTTCTACCTTTTCAATGTCTGTTTGAATTCATACACTCTCTCACGTCCGTACTTCACGCAACCTCCGAACATTTTTACTTCTCCCAAGAATCTTTCTCAGAGTACTCTCCGAATCTTCCCTTAAAACCGTATCCTGTGCCAGCCAATGATAAATCTCACGATTGCACCACGAAACTCCGCGATAATACCGCTCGACTTTCGAAGTAGAATTTCAATTTAAGCGACCAAATCTCCGGGAGTAATTTCCATACTGATGGGATCGTTGCTGGCCCAGGGAATTTGTGTATCGTTAAGGCGAGCCAAAAATACAGCCACGTCGTCGACTCGGGATTACCGGAGAAAACGGTGAAACGGAGCAGCGACACGGGAATACCCTTTGCCGGTTGGGAAAATTTATGTGTGCTTCGAGAATGGCACGGAATCTTCTTTGCCGGAGGAATCGCGTTACGCTCGATATGATAAGGGATGGTTTCGTTCCTCGCGCCACCGATTTTTACGCTGATGCATTGTACACGGAGATCTAGCGCTACGCGATCGTAAACGCGGTTGAATTATAACGTAGCGTATCATCTAAACCGGAAACGCTCATCTTGCTATGATTGAATCGAAAAAAGATACGAATCGCCAAGCTCGTCTTGGTTTTTTTAAGTTCCACGTAGGTGCTCGAGAGAGTTGTTCGATTATAGTACCTAATAATTTAACCATAAGTGTTGCACAAGAAATATACGATATTTCCTAAACGCGAATCCAACGTATCACGTTTTTATAACACTAATATTATTATAAAATGTCTTCGATGTACAGTTGAGATGTTGCAACGATGAAAGGATGTTTGTCAAGGAGGTTAAGCAATAGCGACAGTGACCTTTAATATCGAGCTCTCGGAAATATTTAACAAACTTTGACGCGTAATTTTGACGAGATAGACTAAACCTTTCCTAGATCCAGGAAACGCGTAAATAGCCATTTTGAAACGACAGCTTGATCTTTACGAAATGTCACGGAGTAATTTGAGGAAATTCAAGATCACCTGGTTGCTTCGGACAGAAGGGAGACGAGGAAGTCTCAAAGGTGATATTTTTGAAACATGAAAAGAGCTTAGCGTATACTACATCAAACGATGTGTTTTTGCTTTGTCTCGTTTATACGTTGCCACCCGTGTACCTTGAGCTAAGAGGCTAATTTGTTTTAAAAAATCATTTAAATGATAGAAGAACGAAAGATGTTACGTAACAAACACAGAACAGATATTTCTTTACATCTACCTTGTACCATTTTCTTTTTTTTTTTTTTTAAATACACCCAACAAATCCTCCCATAAACCTGTTATAAAAAAAAAAAAAAATTGTACAATGTAGGTATAAATAAATATTTTTTTTTTTTTTTAATAACACCCAACAATCCTCCGCTAAAGCCGATTATAAAAAAATATGGAGTTATTCTGTTACACTTTGTATCACCAAACCGGTAAATACATCAATCAGTATTCCCACCATCCACGGTCCCTTAAAAATGTCGCTTTCGTCGTTCGATTGTCCCGCTGCTCACCAATGAGTTTGCGTGCTTGTTTGATACCCGAAATAACGCGAACGGGTATCATCCGGTATAAATAACGTCAAGCTTAGAGAGTGCATCGCGACTGGCCTGAACCACACTCGATACACTTTCTCAGTATCTCTCGAGTCACGCATGAAGCAACAAGTGCCATCCTCGTATTTCCTGCTACATAATAATCGTCGATCGCGATCGAGGGTTGTTCGACTTCATCCGCGACGTGCAACTTGTCGACTGGTTGCACGATTTCCATGTATTCTGCTTGTAAAATCGCGTTGCTGGTTAACAATTAATTCTTGGAAAATGGTGTTGAAATGTGATCGAATACGTTTATCAAATATCCCTGGTGCGCTTCTAAAAGAAGGTTAGTGAAGAAGGTAGTTTTAAGAAGCAAGAATAAATTGAATAAATTATATTCCTCCTCTGAAAATTTGGAGGAGTATACAGAGCGGACCAATGATAATTACCAATTGAATACAAGATTGAATAAAAATTGTTTGATACGAAAGAAGCTATTACAATAGTCCTAACTTGGGTTGAAATGGAGCTAAGGAACGTTATAACGAGATCAAACTGCAGCACAAAATAGTACGCCCTCTGTTCATAACTTCAAATTAAACGTCACAAATTTTCACGTTGACGCACAACATTTGCATCACCGACACTCCCACCGTCTGTCCGATATTTCTCTTCGGCCAAACACTCGAAACATCGAGATCTTTTTATTAAATGCCACCTTCACTGAGGGATATCCCTTTTTTTTCGATACGATCGAAAGATCCGGTTGATTCATCAGGGTGTCGACGCGGGTGCGGATTAATCGTCGTAAAAAACAATGCACGTGGTCGCCGGGGATGATCCTATTCAAACGGCGAAATGAAATCTCGCCGGAAATAACGTCGAATAAGTTGACCCTGTCCGGTTATTCATTACACCGCGATCATCGCAACGAACCAATCAATCGTGTCATCCGGCGAGCATCGATGGTTTCAATTAAATTAATTGTTCGTAGTGATCCCGTTTGCTCGATGGAACAAATTGCAGGCAGCTTTTCAAACGATTGTAGAGCATGCTTAGGTAATCGATGAATAGTCTATTCGAAAGAATAATTAATTGTAGTTCTATACCTTGTCCAAAATCGACAGCTTGTTCGACGCGACTTTGAACTAGCCACCCTATTACCCTCTTTGATTATCTATCACATTTCTATCTTAAAAAACCGTGAACGTTTAGAAACTTGCTCTGATACAAAGGTTTTCAACTTATGGTCTACGATAAAACTTCGGGTTCCATGATAAAATGAGTTTTCCTAAATAAATATGATTTTCGTGCGTCATTAGGAATCGCTGCGAGATAAATCGCAGGATCGTCATCGAGGAATCACAAAGAAGGTAAAATGAACCGCCGAAAAGTAATAGAATAGTCGGTGAATTTGTTTCAGCATTGTTGCGCGTACTAAAGATAAATCGTTCTCCCTACACGATTGATCGACCGGCTTTATTTCCCTCGTGACCGGCCGTTTTATCCGCCTTCATTTTTTTTTTTCTTCCCTCGTTCTCTTTAACGGAAACATCTCAGGTGCCTACCTGAATGTTGGATAGTATCCGGAGACTCGTTAAATTACAAGGGGGAATTTCAGGGACAGTATTGATGTCGCGAAGCCTCGTTTCGTCTTCGATTCGGAACTATTTTTATCAGAACATAATAGACTTGTGCCGCACGAATTTCTTGTGGTTCTGAATCGTTTACTTTGAATGAACATAATTCATCGAGGTTATTCAAAGTCGCTCGAAGGGCGTTTAAAAAATTTCCAAAAAATAGTTGCATTGTTTCATAAACGCCACAAATAATCATTCATAAAGAATAAATCAACCGAACAAAATGTTTCGTTTCAACTTAAAAAATTTTCGAATAAATTATACTTTGTTGTAAGATTAGAGACAATTTGTACAATTGGTATCAAGTGTTGGAAGTTGGAATATCTTCGCGAAAAACTCTTAACCGGAACAAACGTTTGTTACATTCTTGATCGTTTGACAATTTGATTGCTTACATATCGCGCGAAATTAGAGGGTACAACATCAAACTTGTGCTTACAAATATCGTTCCAAGAATATTCGTCGCCGTGGAGAGTCTATCAAGAGGTGTCGCGCACGTGCAACGCTCGATCGTTATAATTAGAGCGGTACTTGTGTGCATGCATCGATACTTGGCTCTCTAAATCCCTGTGCGAAGCAACAGGTTCCTTGTAGAGACTCTTAGACGCGGCTGACGGAACCCGTTTCGTTGTAATCTAAAAATAATATCCGATCAAACTTTTCTCTGACTCGGGCGTCGACGTGAGAAAGCTTTGTAATTTTACCGAGAAAACTAATCAGAGAAATTTATATGAATCCAGGAGTTTGTGCAATAATAGAATATCACTGTCTAGTGTTATTCTTGGCATATCTTTTACGTTTTCGCAACGGTACTTTATGCTTAAAATAAATAAAAAGGAACGGCAGAATTTTCTATGGAAAGTTTTGGAGCAATTAAGGGACGCATCGGAATAGGTCGAATTAATCTATTTCTTTTTTTCTTAAATAACAGTTAATTCATTATTTTTTCTTTTAATTTCGCAGAGATGAGACACCTCGTCAGAAAGCAGAGCACAATAGATGTTCACTCGGTTAAAGTCAGCCTCAAGGATATCGTATGCTATCTTTCGCTCCTGGAGGCTGGCAGGCCAGAAGATAAATTGGAGTGTGAGTAATCGTACCTTCTATATCGATTAAAGCTAATTACACCCTGTGAAAGCAAACCTTGGATATTTTAACTCTCGCTACGAACAACCTTCTGCCTTTAACTCGTTTTTGTTCCTTCATCGTGAACCAAAGCGATAAGAAATCACATAATTCACGCCTCGATGCAAATTTCACGAACGAATCAATAATTGTGGCTACAATCCGAGTTTCTTAAACGTTCAGATTCGCGTATCCAATGCTGGCCATTCTTTCAACGGTTCCACTCGTCAGCTGTACTTGCATACAGTGCATTTAAACTTGCACATCTACTGCAACTTGTTGCACGCCAATTTCGACGTACATTAATTCATTTGCTTTCCTCTCTCTTTTTTTCCAGTCATGTTCCGACTGTACGATACAGATGGAAACGGCGTTCTTGATACCAACGTAAGTAAAACGAGAAAAAAAATCAGGTTTTCGTGTCTTTTAGGCTTTCACCGTTTCATTTTAATCGTTCGTTGAGTTCTTCCAAAAAGGGGAAAAAGAGATGAAATCGAGTTGAATTTAAGTTAGTTTCGTGTAATCGTAATTTGAGGTCTTAACCGATGGATATTGGATTAAATTTCTTCTTCGATGTTATGTGTTTAACGCAAAGGTTGTAATTCGTGCGTTATGTAATGGGCTAATTAATTATAGATACAAGGTAGATACGTCTATCGATACAACGATGGTGTATCGGTGAAATGAAATAAATCGATCCGAAAACACCTTATCTATCGTATCCCCGCATTTAATATTATTATCACGTATCCCTAGGAGATGGACTGTATTGTCAATCAGATGATGAATGTCGCCGAGTATCTTGGATGGGACGTCACGGAATTGAAACCGGTGAGTCGGAGTATCATTAATGTTTCACCCTATATACACACGTTAGAATAACCATCCGTATATTCCCGTAATAATTCTAGCTCTACAGTGTCTAAAAGCAATAACCGTTGTTATGTGTAATAAACGTTTCGACTATTTTCTTAAATTAATACCGTAAGAATGTTCAAAAATATCGAACTGCATAAAAATAATCCGGCTTTTAATAACATCGTGGATTTCGAGTTTACAATGAAAAAATCTTCGAAAGTATTTCACGGTACAAATTGAAGAGATATCATGTTTGCGGGAAAGATACATAAAACGCAAAGTTTCTTTGTTTACACAGCGAAGAGATGGGAAATTGATGAGCGATATCTGGATGTAAATCTTCGATATTTATAGATACTGCAAGACATGATGATAGAAATAGACTACGATGCCGATGGCACGGTATCACTGGAGGAATGGAAAAGGGGTGGTCTGACGACGATCCCGTTGCTGGTTCTTTTGGGCCTCGATTCTCACGTAAAGGAGGACGGAAACCACCTCTGGAGGCTAAAACATTTTAGCAAACCCGCCTACTGCAATCTCTGTTTGAATATGTTAGTCGGTCTCGGCAAAAAGGGTCTTTGTTGTGTTTGTAAGTATCAATGGAGCTTCTTTGATGTCGCAGCATCCTCCTTTCGCGCGTGTTTTTTTAGAAAATATTTTCATCCGATGAGCTTCTTTTTATATTTTTTTTTCTTCTCTTCTTTGCTCCTTGATGATCTGCAACGAAAGAAGAGCAATTTCGTAGAGTATATCGTTTCCGCTGTTTATCGAGGGAAAAAAAAAAAAGCATCGTAACCCGACACCTTAAGTACCGATGATTTTTCTCATTTGCGTTGAAACTTGAAACAAACGGACTGTTCTCTTTTATGCAGTCTGCAAGTACACGGTCCATGAAAGATGCGTTCAAAGAGCGCCAGCCTCTTGCATAGCTACCTATGTGAAAAGCAAAAAGACGTCGCAGACGATGGCGCACCATTGGGTCGAGGGAAATTGTCATGGGAAATGCTCCAAGTGTAGGAAGACCATCAAGAGCTACAATGGAATCACCGGTTTACACTGCAGATGGTGTCAATTGACTGTAATTGATCTTTCATTTTTACTTTAAAAGTGAAACGAAATATTGTAAATTTATACTCATCAAAGAACAATTATAATCTTATTCTACTTTTTTTTTTTTTTTGTAAATTTGAATCAACATAAATTTGAATAAATTCTCAAACGTGTTACTTTAAACGCTATTTCTCACAGCAACAATTTCAACAATTTTACAGTTGCATAACAGATGCGTTTCACAAGTCAGAGCAGAATGTGCGCTCGGTGAATACGCAGTCCATATCCTTCCGCCTACGGCGATCTGTCCAATTGTCCTGGACAGGCAAAGATCGTTGTCCAGGGACAGCAAAAGGGGAAGCAAGCACGGACAGGATTCCTCGACTGTTAGCTCGGTAAGTGAGCCAAGATGAATGATTAAACACCAACTAGACACAGCATCAAAGGGATTCTAATTCAAGATGCAACATTCTATTAACAGAGTGGATTTCTAACGTCTGGTACAGCTACCAATCAACAACCAGCCATGTCCTTCCAAATTACACCGCCACCGGGGACTATGCCGCTCCTAGTGTTCATAAATCCAAAATCCGGAGGGAGGCAAGGTGAACGCATGTTGAGGAAATTCCAATACATCTTGAACCCGCGCCAAGTTCATAATCTAGCCGTGGGCGGACCTATGCAGGGTTTGCAAATGTTCAAGGACGTGGAGAACTTTAAGGTGATCTGCTGCGGCGGTGATGGTACCGTTGGCTGGGTCTTAGAGACGATGGGTACGATTAATAATCAGATAGTTCGATTTCTGAAAGATCAGTTTGTAAATAGTGTTTCGTTTTTTTTTTTTTTTCTTCGATTTCAGATCGTGTTCAGTTCGAGCATCAACCCGCTGTCGGTGTTATTCCACTGGGTACGGGTAACGATCTTGCAAGGTGTTTACGATGGGGTGGTGGTTACGAAGGGGAGGCTATTCACAAGGTTCTCAAAGTACGTAAATGTTTGTGATAAAAAGCGATGCTTAGTTATGATGATTAAAAGAACTTTAATGCATTTAATGTAACTCTATAAAATAATTTATAGAAAATAGAGAAAGCAACGCCCGTGATGATGGACCGCTGGCAGATAGAAGTGCTCGATCAGAAAGACGAGAAGAAACCAAATCAAGACAGCATACCGTACAACATCATTAACAATTACTTCTCTGTGGGCGTGGATGCGGCGATCTGCGTGAAATTTCACATGGAGAGGGAGAAAAATCCCGAGAAATTCAACAGCAGAATGAAGAACAAACTTTGGTACTTCGAATACGCGACAACGGAACAATTTGCTGCCAGCTGTAAAAATCTTCACGAAGATCTAGAAATCATTGTACGTAAATACTTAATCTTTTGATTAAGTTTATTCATTCAGTGATACTGATTGCATTCCTTTTTTTTGTAGTGCGACGGTATTCCGTTGGATTTAGCGCACGGACCTTCTCTTCAAGGTGTCGCATTATTAAACATTCCTTTCACTCATGGAGGTTCCAATCTCTGGGGTGAACACCATACGAAACATCGTCTTGGCAAACGGAAGAAACGACCGGACAAAGAACTAAGCACCAGTAGCTTTAATTCCGTAGATCTCACAGCCGCGATACAAGGCAAGTGCTTGAATGATATTTAATAAATTGTTTAGTAAAAGAACAACAAAGGATAGATGAATAATAATTAATAAATTTATAGATATTGGGGACAATCTTATAGAAGTGATCGGTTTAGAGAACTGCTTGCATATGGGTCAAGTTAAAACAGGACTTCGTCATTCCGGTAGAAGATTGGCTCAGTGTAGCAGCGTCACTATTACCACCAGCAAGCGTTTTCCAATGCAAATCGATGGTGAACCATGGATGCAGGGTCCATGTACTGTAAGTTGATTTTTAAAACATTTAATTCAATAATGATTCAATTATTTACGCAGTGAAAATATACAAAAATAATATATTGTTGTTTCAGATTCACATAACTCATAAAAACCAAGTACCGATGCTAATGGCGCCCCCACCAGAAAAGGGTCGAGGCTTCTTCCATTTCTTAAAGAGGTGAACTTCGACATTACCAAAGAACGAAACAGAGCTATCGAAATAATCAGTTCAGTTTCCAATCAGAACGTAGTATCAACGTTGTCCCGCCTGTTTTATCTTGTCTTGATTAAAAATTAAAAAGAGATGGATGCGTATCAGTTCGGTTGTACTACTTAACACAGCTTCAGTGCTCGTCCGAGCGCATGGAACGAGCTTCGACGTAACTTAGGTATTCTTGTGTACAGTATTTTTGAGAATAATAATAAAGCATCGTTCGTCTTAGAATTAGGAATCAGCGGTAGACTTGTCAGGAACTCGATTAATGTCGTAAAATTTTGATCGTTTTGTATACTATGCTGGGAAGCGCCGACGAATATTTTTCTTTTTGTTGTTTCTCGGATCCATGGCTTGAGTCTACCGCTTTAAATATGCAAGTACAAGCCTGTACTATCGCAACCGAGCGTATAATTATATACCGGCACGACGGATTGTACGGTATCATGCAAAAGAGAAAATAATCTCATAGATAATGTTATCTAGATAATATTAACAATGACTTCTTTAATCATTGTTTTTCCTCGTACAATACGTAGACGTATCGTAAGGGTTTAATTTCTTCATAAAATAAGCTATAACCAAGAGACTCGAGGATCAACAGATCATATTATCTTAGATAAATAATAATATTTGTTGTATGGGAAAGGTATAAAATTTTATTTTATATCGATTCAACGTTGAGTATATGTCCTTTGTATGTTATTTTATGTTCTATTTGTTGTTTTCCGATCTGTGTATCCTCGACCAGTCTTGTAACTGTTTACTTTTATAAAAAATGAAAAAAAAAAAAGAAAAGTTTATCGAACGGCGCATGGAACAAATTCAGATCGCTCCTCTTTTTTGCACGACTCCGTCCAACAATCAAAGATCTACTTTTCTCTCTTAACGTTAGGGTTTTTGTACGGAAGCTTAGTCGTAACTGCTTAGACATAAATCACGATCGATTGGTTTTATTTATTTATTTATTTATTCGTCTGAACTATTTATTTATTCGATGGCTCGCAAGCCGGAGCAATATATCGTAAGCATATCAGCAGACAGAGCGTGACTATAAAATAATGTCGTAAGTTTCTTTTTAGTTTTAGTTGTTTCTTTTTCGTATGAATCGTGTAATGAAACGTTACGAAAATTATGCGTATACTTTTGATTTGGTGCAATGTAGCTTGTTAATCGGTGCAATAGTTGCACGCTGTTATAAATTAAGCCGTTGAGCTTTTCTTTGATTTATTATTGCCTTTTACACGTTGGCCACTCTTGATCAATACATTGACAGAGTTAACGCTTTTGTAATCGTACACGTATTACCCCGTGGCGAATTATTAAGATATAGAAGTGGATCACGTATACTTAACATTATATTGATAGATAAGTAGAAGACAGACATAGACATAACGTATTAACGAAGTTTAATCAAAATCGATTCAGCCAACGTGTTAAATATAATGATCAGTATTGCGGTATGGAATTTACAGGATTTTTCGTAGGATTCTTCTACGAAAGCATCACCATGCATTTTCTCATTATCTTTACCAACACTTCTCCATATTTTACAATTTTCATAGCCTCGTTTTCACGAGTGCTCTCAGACATCGTGTTTAACAATTCATTCTTCTTTTTACGAACTCTTTAATGTTGAGAACAAACAACCAAATGAGTGTTAACGATTACGGAAATTTTTTGATCGTTTTTTTTTATTTTTGAAGCATTAGTCAAATCTTCCGTCCGATGATAGAAATAAAGATCGATAGGTTGCATTTGATATAAGTTAACTAGTTTTCTTTTTCATTCAATTACTGCATTCATTTTTGAGCACTCGTATTCGTTCCATATTATTCCAAGATGTCAATTTTAAGAAAGATCGAAACGAATCTTGCCGTATTTTGACAACAAATCGTCGCAACAATAATATGGAGTAGCATGCTTCGATCGATTCGTAAGAAAAGAAAAGAAAAAAAAAAAAAAAAAAAAAAAAAAAAAATTTTTCTCGAAA
>SMSQ01014809.1:24171-36092 GCA_019453375.1 Ctenoplectra terminalis
AAAAAAAAAAAAAAAAAGAAGTAATAAATTTTTCTCGCAACAGCGAGGTCAATGTTTAGTCCATTCACATTACTCTGATCTGTATCTACTTCGCTCTCGTACCACGTTCTCGCGTATCTCATGCTTTTGTATGAAAAGTGTAACGAAAATGCACGACAAAGAGTAACATCCCGCAGGGACCATCACATCGTCGAAAATTCATGTAACGATACAAAATGATCCTAAATTTTATCTTGTAGCAGTGATGACCATTAGCCTCGAGCAACGCTAGTAATGTACGATTTTTCTTGAGATTCGTTACATCTTATTATAGATTTCTTTTTCCTTTTTCTTTTCTTCTTTTTTCTTTTTTTTTTTTTAGCTTTAAATTCTTTCTTATTTATTTGTTCGCGAACGAACACAGAATATACAATTGCCCGAAACGAATTTCCGTGAAACAGCGTTCTAGAGGCAAGCATTTACGAGTCAATATTTTCAAGCACATATTTCTCGATCGTTTTACGTAGAGGAATTGATATACGATTTCTTCGTCGCGCGAATAATGATCGTTTCCCTTTACAATCGTTATATACGCATACTTCCCTTAGCGATTATACGATCGACTATAATATAATATAGTTGCTCTCGTTAGACGAATCGAAATATTACGCTTACGTATAATGATACAACCATTAAGGTCTTAATCGTTAAGTCGTTATTCATTAGCGAAAAATCGGACGAAGAAGGTGCGCCGGAATCATCGATTCGAAAAAAATTCGATCGTCTGGGAAATGCAAAATGATATCGTCGTCCTCCTTCGTCGCGGATCTGTGAATTCTATCGGCACAATAATTACAAATATTGTTTTTTCTATTGGATTGGCGCAGTGTCTCAGTGTGCTTATCATTGTATAATGTTATGGTATAAAAGAAAAGACCCAAAAACAAAAAAAAAAAGAAAAGAAAAGAAGTATATTCCCGTGCACAGCAACGCGAGGAACCGTAAAACGATTACCCGAAACCTGAAACGAATTTTTTAACCCTTGTTGCGAAATATTGATTTCATTGAGAAGAGATGCTTCTATTCTGATTTCTGATTAGTATACGCGATACAGGGTGATCCATCTTAGAATATAAAATACTACGATTCAAAAAGTACGTAGAATTGAGTAATCGGTAAACACGAATAATCTTAATACTTTTAATTGTCCATGACACCTCTGCGACTCTTCCTATATCTTTAAACGAAACACTCTGTATAAACCATATTAAGATTGACAATAGCGCACGTCAATTATTATTATTTTTTTTTCCCTCTCTTAATAAGCGCGTTCCGTGACTCATAATCGAAACAAGTTCAATGAACAACGTTGCTATTTTCGACGAAGAAATAAAAATGTCTGGATGACTAAAGAAACGGATATTTCTCGTCGATGATTAAATTAATACGGAGAAATATCTGTTCGTACGATTCCAGTGGAAGATTCGGAGAAAACGTTACGGTGCCTCGATTATTTTAGGTCCATTCGTAGATAAGACGAGCCGAGCACGGGACGAGCCTGTGAAGAGCAGATAAAAATATTCTTTCATTTGTTTTAAATGAAACAATGTATACTCCCGACGTGCTGCAAACGATATTCCAAGCTTTAGACCGTGTTCGGTCCGGTTTCTGTATAAATGGACCTTAAATCGTTATGCGAAGTGTGAATGAGACGTGACAGAATAAAAGTTACACAGAAATATCGATTTTTTGTCGATTATAAAAAGTTCTCTTTTACGTTGCATCAATTGCTTGTCCACGACCTTTGATCCTGTCGTAAAATGTTTTCTTTTTAATTGAAAAAAAAAGTCTTGTTTGTGAAGTAAAAATCTCGTAAAAAAAAAAATTCTTAATAAAAAAAACATCTTTTTAATGCTCTCTTTTATAGCCATCGTTTTTTTACTTCAACTTTTTTTTTCCGGACTCGTATTCTTTCGAGATTGAGATAAATATATCTTTTTACGAGCTCTTGTTACCGGAGAAACTTAAATCGAACGCAGAGGGTTAAAAAAACTGATAAACATTTCGTCGGGATTTGTAATCGTTAAGCGCAATTGAAAGATATTCAAATCAGACAATTTTACTGCCACTTTTCTTGGGTCTACGTACGTTTGAGCACTACTGCCATTTTCCAAAAGATAGTTACGTATGGAAAGAAAAAGCCTGTCTATTATAGTGTATTATACGAAATAAAGTGTAAATTACGATACAGGATTCCTTGTGAGTGTCCATTTAAATAAAAAATATTCTACATAGAAGATTGGTTACTATTAAATCTTACAATTAATATAAAATACAGAAACAATTTAAGAAAATGTTTCCAATAACCAATCGATTGTAATTACTTCGTATCGTACGGCTATAAATCGTAAGTTGAAGTTGCTAACATATTGTTCCTTAAGAAATCGTCATAATAGTCGACGTAATTATTTCCCAATTTATTTCAATGAAAAAAACAAAATGTACGTACAAAAATTCCATGTTGTCCATACAGTTTTAAAGATAATTACCTACGTAGCAATTAAAATATTTAAAATTAAGATCGCGTGAAGCGCCACATAGCGCGCAATATACAAAATACCGTCAGCACACTTCCGGTTCGTTTTTCTGACAAGTGGCCGATGGCTGCCTGACATTTCGTTTTTGATAATTTCATTGAACTATGTCCATGAGACACGTTATTCACTCGCATCGATGAAACGATAATTCACGTATGGTTTATTAAAATAGGCAACGTATCGTTAAAAAAAAAACGCTCTTGCAATCCAGCAAATATATGCACGAAAGGTAAGATCGACAAAACATCGTTATCAGGCGTGCCACCGGCTGGGGTTAGAATGATCTGAATTCCGGCACGCTAATCGCTAAAATTTTATTAACTTTACTGCTTTTTAGGATACGCTATAAGTTTTGACAAAATGATCAAAACAGGAGAGGATAACCTAAGGCATCTTCACTATCCGCAAACAATGTAAGCACTTATTAAAGCTTCGCTTAGTTTCAATTATGAACGATAAAATTTTTGTTAATTTCTACACACTTTTATATGTATACTTTTTTTTAATGTATAATGTTCACTGCTTCCAAATTTTTATCCGCTTTTTGTATTACATTACACAAGTACGATGAAAATTTAAACTGAACATTATTTTTTACGTTAGTTTGTAACTGTCATAATTAAATTTATTAAATCTGTTCAGTTAGGTTCTTTTCCTGAACACTTTTTGTAATCGTATATTATATTTTATACTTAGAGAATTCAATGGACAAGAAGATCAATATTCGGTTGAATTATATAGCACCAATGTTACTGTTATTCCTTCACCAGGAGGACATAATCATGGTAGTTCGAAGGTGAAGCTAAAAAATATTGTCGATTTTACATGGGAACATAACTTTTATCCGGGCCAGTTATTAGCCGTTCATATGTCTGGAAAATATTTAGCTTATGGCATCAAAGGTAACCTAAATTAAAAATTTAAGTTACAGCTATTTAATTTTTTCTAAATTAAAAAAAAATCATATTATTTAGTTGGTACCGGAGGAGGTATGGTAAGAGTTGTATACAAAGAATTGGAACAAAGAGCTCTGTTAAGGGGAATGCGCGCTGCGATACAAGATCTGGCTTTTGCACATGTTTCAAATGCAATTTTAGCATGTGTTGACTATTTGGGAAGTCTTTTTATACATACCATTGAATCAACACCATCCGAATTGCTATGTAGTTTATTGCTGCAAGTAGACGCAGAAGATATATCTGCTACTAGCCATCGTGTGATATGGTGTCCATATATTCCTGAAGATGTACCATCAGATGGAGATGAAGTTTCAAAGCTTTTAGTTTTAACTCGTGATTCCAAAGTAGAGTTGTGGTCAGTTAATACTGTTTCATCAAGATTCAGATCAATAGAGGTGAATGTATACCTTACTTACAGATTGTAAAATCCATACAAAATGAACAAAGTATCCAACTGTTTGACTAAATGATAGGCAAGTGATCCAGCTGTAAAGGAAAATGGAGGCATGTTGGAAATTGATCAACATTCTGACATAATCATAGAAGCAACGTTCAGTCCAGATGGCACAGCTTTAGCTACGGCTAGTTTTGACGGAGAAGTCAAATTCTTCCAAGTTTACTTGCATGATAATTCTCATGGTAATCAAGCACAACCACGTTGTCTTCATCAATGGAAACCACATGGTGGAAGACCTATTTCCTGCTTATTCTTCCTAGATGACCATAAAACATACCATCCTGAGTAAGCAACTTTTAAAACGATATTATTGAATTTATTTTATTATTAAAGTAAAATAATCATTATAATTGTTTTATTCCGTAGTGTTCAATTTTGGAGGTTTGCCATAACTGGATGCGACAATAACACAGAATTAAAAGTTTGGTCTTGCGAACTATGGTCCTGTTTACAAACGATTAAATTCGCACCAACACCTTCTACTGGTAAACTACCAGTGTTAAAAGCAGGCTTAGACCTTAGCGCTGGATATCTTTTATTATCAGATATATACAATAAAGTTTTGTATATATTAAGTCTTACAAAAGATAGCGGAGAAGCGTTAGCATCAGTAAGTACGATATCAGAGTTCCTTCTACCATATCCAATACTCAGTTTTGGAATCGTCGACGCTGGCCTACGTAAAATACGTCCTACTGGTGAATCACTAGAAGATCTATGTCCTTGCGAAGAAGAAACTGAAGAACAGCTTGTTATCCGGATGTATCTAGTCCAACCAAAGTCACTACAAGAGTGTCACATTGCTTTTAAGCCTGCTTCACAAGTGAGTGGTAACAGCCTCATGGACACACTGACTCATGATTCATTGGATTATTCCGAAGACTTACCAGATATGAGAACTGTTAATCACAATGGAATTTCAGGAGAGAATTGTGAAGAAGATCGTTCGTTATCTGCTACAATTGAAGCAGCAACGAATCATAACGCCGGTTTAAATCTAATGACACCCGATGCATTCAGTTCGCCTGCAAAAAAAGAAAATAACGAACTAGATTCTCGTCCTAGTAGTCCAGAACTGGGTAAAGTGTTATCTGCTAGTCCATCACTTGCCCAAGCGGTGCAAGCTTTAAATGCAACAGATCCGCCATTAGCGACAAGTGAGTTAGAAGAACAAGCACCAGCTAGTAGCGGCAGTAGTCCATCCAGAGAAGTAAGAGAAATTTTATCGCTTACAAAACCAGATGAAGAACAAGAAACCGAAACTAAGCAACAAGCTACCGACACTGCTGATGAAGATTGGCCTAATATTCCAATAGTATTGTTAAAAGATGTGAGTAGGCATGCAATGCAAGAAGCTGAAGGATTTACAAACGAAGAAGAGAATAGAAAAAAAATAAAAGATGAATCGCCATTGACGACGCATCCTGCAGAAAATCCTGAGAACACTTGGCAAACAAATGAATTAAATGCTCTTGAACTAATAAATAAAGTGGAATCAATTTTAGAAATAATTCAAGATCAACGACAAGAATTAAGAGAATTGCGTACCGAAGTGACTAGATTAAGGCAAGAAACACCAATTTCGACGCGAGTAGAATCTGCTCTAGCAAGAGCTTCGCAACAACAAAACGCAACTTTAGAACAAACATTATACGGTCAAATGGCTCGTCAACACGAGTTTCTTAACACACTTGAAACAACAATCAAAGATAAGATTGAAACAACCTTACCCCGTGTCATTCAGGACACGGTAGAACCATTGAAACATCAACTCAGATTAGATTCTGTTCGAATGGATGAACTCTTAAAAGAAAATTTGACAGAACTAATTAATAGCAATCATGTAAAAGATGCACTTGCTATAGCAGTGGCAAATACAGCAAAACCGGCATTAGACGCAGCATTTAAAGAAACCTTTACAAATATTCTTTTACCCGGCATGGAAAAAGCGTGTCAAACGATGTTTAGACAAGTACAAGATGCTTTTGTTATGGGTACCCGTGAATGTAAGATGTTCGATACATTTTAAGAAAAATGTCCTTGTATCTAATTTTATATGAAATCTTTTTATTTGATAGATCTTCAAAACGTAGATGCAGTTGCAGGCAAACAATATCAACAACGAAACGAACAACAAAGTGAAGCATTGTCTGTATTAGTTCGTGAAGAATTACAAACAGAACTGAATAGAGGTTTAACTGTTCTACAAGAAGGAACAATACGTACAATTCGTGACTCCATCAGAGATAACTTAAATCAACAACTTACTGAAATTACAAATGCACGGTAAGTGAATCAAAGTATTATATCAATTTTCATCAAAGTGTAAAATAAATCTACTATGTATTACAGTTCGCGAGCTACTACACCTGCTATACCAGTACCTGCAGTTGCCGATGCTCAAGCGCGGGTTATGTCGCTTCTCCAAAGAGGACAGTTAAATGCTGCTTTCCAACAAGCTTTAAGTGCTAGTGATTTAGGCTTGGTAGTACTAGTTTGTGAAAAGACAGAACCTGCCAGAGTATTTTCTTGCGCAGGACCTCAAGGTTCAAGATGTATTTTGCAACAACCTGTAATTCTTTCACTTGTACAGCAATTATCTGCAGATTTAGGACATCGTACAGAACTCAAACATAGGTAATAGAAACTTCTTTTTAATATACTTTAGTATACATTTAAACATAAAAGTTTCTGTTCATTTACGATTATTTAACAGGTGGCTTGAAGAGGCAGTATTAAATTTAGATCCCAATGATCCAGTGACGCGAGAGCACATGGGTACTGTTTTAATGACTTTACAAACTCAATTGGCTGCTTTCGTAGCGGCAAATCCAAATCATAGTTCTGTTCGACGTATGAAAATGTTAGCCATGGCCGCACGTGCACTTTTAAATCAACACCCTTGATGTCACATACGTATGGAATAGAAAAAGCCCATTGGCATCAGGTTTTATACGTTTTGTTTAAAAAAAAGTACCCTAATTTGACAGTAATATCCACTTTATCTTCATGTTTAAGACTGGCAGTAATTTTCATAAAACGTGAAAAAATATTGTACGAACTTATAATTAATAGTTTTTCGTAATTTGTTAAAACCCATTCCCATAGTTTGATCTTTATAAAGTATATACGTTTACAGAATTTACTAAAAAATTATTTTCTTAATCTTAAATAAATATATAAATGTATTATACAATATTATTAAAAAATGTGATACGAACAAAATTTAGTCATTAAAATAAAAACAGTTCAACTAATTTAAATTATTAATTATTCTCGTTAATTTCAACATTATTCTGCCATTTGATATTAAAAATACCCTACAATAATTTTTGTGGCACATAAAAAGAACATTTATTTTTAACTATCGATTTCATACTTTGATAACGTTTTCTTTTGTAAAATTTAACTATTTAATTCTGCTAACCATTGATTCTGTATTAATATATAAATACTGCATTTCATGACATATTGTATAATACACAAATTTTTCATACGCATGAAGATGGAGTATCGAATGAAATTTTATTTAGAGTTTAAGTTATAAGCTTTAACAACTCCTTTACGACACTTTTTTTCGTAAATTTTGCGTTTAAAACTACGTGTATTTCGAAGTATTTCTATTTCATGTTATTTTATTTTACATCTATCTCATTCATATTTCCTCCTACTCAATACGCTGGTAACTATAATGTAATAAAACAAGATATTCTATATTTCTTACTATGAAAAAATAAACACTTTAAAATTAATAATAAGTTGTACGTCAAATTTTATAATGTATACACTAGTATGTGGAAAAACTATAATGCACCTTGTTTATTGATAATTTGTGTAACGCGACACGTGAGCATATAATCAAGACTCATTTTTTATTTATCTATTACTTCATGTCATAACAAATGTACATTTTCAGTATTTTCATTTATGTAATAATTCTTAAAAGAATGTAAATAATGTGCAATTTATATGCACTTATATTCCCTTTATGTTTTTGTATGTTTCCTACATGTGAAAGTTCCTAGTTCAAAATTTACGTAGTGTTCATTATACGATTAGATATTAAAACAAAAATGTAATATATTTAGAGTGTCGTGTATCTTTCTCGAAAGTGGTGATTCCATTTACTTATTTTTCTTACTCTTGTTAAATGTAATTATTAGTACTATTTTCATAATATACAGGGATATAAAGAGTATGATATTTCGAAATATAATAAATAATTATACAACGTATTCATCAATAAAATCGTACATTTAAAGATCTTTTACTATTTAATATTATATAAAAATTGTTGAAATAATTTTACAATGTACATGTCATAAGTATGAGAATCTTCCATCCGAACTTTTAATGTGTTCTTTGTCAAGTATAAATAACATAGTTGTATAGTACTCTATGTATTTACAAATAACAATTTTACCAGTGAACTTAGTACACCTCTTTATATTCATGAATTAATTCATACTGTAAAAATATGTTACAACACAATTCTGGTTACTTTAATTTTGTGAACTGAAAAAAAGACAACTGTATTATAAATAAAAGTAAAATTTATTTGCATAAATTGCAATATTTAATCCATGTACAAATTTCTTTAAGCGTATAATTTATTTTCAACCGAGTTTATTTTTTATTTCAGTAACCAATACATCTTTAATATGTGCTGCGATTTTCATTTTCTTTTTCTTTCTAATTTTGCCAGATTTGTTATCCTTAATATTTTTTGAGACTCCTGTTTTTGATTTTTTCTTTTTCTTCAGGCAACTAAGAGGATTTGGGCCACCCTTCTTCTTCTTCTTTTTTAATTTTATTTCCGTATTTTCAGTTATACCAGCTGCTTCTTTTAAAGTTTTAATATTTTCCTTTTCCCATTCACTCATTCCTAATCCTTTACGAATATTTTCAGCATATTCACGACTAGCTTGTGAAGGTGCTTCCAAAGTTGGAGCTTTACCATGTAAATATACTATTGGAACACTTGGGACTTTTCTTAAGTAATCCTGAAGTTCTCTATCTTGTGTAGCTACAATATATCTGAAAAAATATGCATACATAATATCGTTAACATCTTCATTTCTAGCCATTGAAATTTTTATTATACCTGGATGAATTATTTTTTCCAACCATAGACTGCAAACATTTTGTACCGCTAATTGAACGTTTCTCGTGTCCACATTTATGTATAGGATATTGTTTAACTATTTGCATAGCACCGCTAACTGCTTTTGAAAATGAAGCTAATTTTTCTGCCTCCAAAATGATGCACGGTGTAGTTAACAACTTTATTTCGGATTGAAAATACTTTGATAATTGATCTTGTATATTAAATTTATTCTAAAAGAAAATTTTAATATTATTATACATTCAAATTACCTTCATTGAGAGAACAAATAATTACATGTACATTTTAATTACTGTAAATTAAAATACCTCTAATGCAGCCAAAGCAAAAGTACCGTCGATAAGAACTTGAAACGGCGATCGAAATTTGAAATTGTTAATAAAAAAGCTTAAATTTCTTCTCGCTTTTTTTTGGCNCTGGATGAATTATTTTTTCCAACCATAGACTGCAAACATTTTGTACCGCTAATTGAACGTTTCTCGTGTCCACATTTATGTATAGGATATTGTTTAACTATTTGCATAGCACCGCTAACTGCTTTTGAAAATGAAGCTAATTTTTCTGCCTCCAAAATGATGCACGGTGTAGTTAACAACTTTATTTCGGATTGAAAATACTTTGATAATTGATCTTGTATATTAAATTTATTCTAAAAGAAAATTTTAATATTATTATACATTCAAATTACCTTCATTGAGAGAACAAATAATTACATGTACATTTTAATTACTGTAAATTAAAATACCTCTAATGCAGCCAAAGCAAAAGTACCGTCGATAAGAACTTGAAACGGCGATCGAAATTTGAAATTGTTAATAAAAAAGCTTAAATTTCTTCTCGCTTTTTTTTGGCGAGCTGTTTTCATCTTACTCTTTTTCTTGTTATATATATATATATATTAATCTAGACACATGTACAGATTTAACCTCTGTATTACTAACGAAACGTTATTGAAAATTTCGAAACTTGAAATAAAAATGTTATGACTGAGTATAACAAAATATTTTCTGATTAAAAACAGTAAATGAAAAAACATGTATTTTTTCAATTTACTTTTATTATTTTTACTTTTCTCTATGCATCGTAACACGCATATTTTATAAATGTACATATATTTGTATATATATTATGAAGGTTATTCCTGTATACGTTGTATACGCATGAATATTTTTATTAGATGTACCAAAGTTAACTTAAGAAACATAACCTGTTGCAGAAGTAATCAGTAAACTAAACAGCAACGCTATTCGAATCATTGTGTTGTGTGCCGATTTCAAAACTTAGCTGTTATATTTTGTAATAATACTTTTTTTTAGAAAAGAATTTCATTGCTGCTTACATTTGTGAAAAAAATTCATAAAAATGTTAGTATTTATATATTTTCTATCGGTTTAATTAATTTGTGTATTAAAATATCAGAACATAACCTTAATTTTTTATATATTTAATACTTTCATACATAAATTTTACCTGAAGACTATAAAATTATTTTTTACAATTACTATTTACATTTTCTAACTAAATAATTTTTTTTTCAGGTCTTCTCTAACTAAGCCAAAATCTGAAATGACTCCTGAGGAACTAGCAAAAAGAGAGGAAGAAGAATTTAATACTGGACCACTTTCAGTATTAACTCAGTCTGTTAAAAATAATACGCAAGTTTTAATTAATTGTAGAAATAACAAAAAATTATTAGGAAGAGTAAAGGCATTTGATAGGCATTGTAACATGGTTTTAGAGAATGTAAAAGAAATGTGGACCGAACTTCCACGTACTGGAAAAGGAAAAAAGAAGGTAATATAATATAATTATGAAGCGTTTAAATAAAAATTGTAATTAAAAATACAATTAAAGATTTATTTTTGGCTAGGCAAAACCAGTAAACAAGGACAGATTTATTTCAAAAATGTTTCTAAGAGGGGATTCTGTAATTCTAGTTTTACGAAATCCATTAGCAACAGCATCAGGAAAATAACTTTTTAAATACGTTCACTATTTTATAACTTATGAATAAGAAAAATGGACTGGAAATAAATTTTTTAGTTTAAGCTACAAATGTGTACAATTTATTTATAGTAACAATTATATTTTAAACTTAATAAAATATTCTTATATTTCAAGTATTAAAATGAAACAGTGTTAAGCAAGACATGACGTTTATTTGTAATGAATTATACATAAAATCATTAATCTTTTTCAGCAATTGCAGTAAGATGCTTATCAATTTCTTGTTCTGTTAAAGTTCTGAAATAAAAAATTTAACTTACATTCATTTATGAACATGTTACACACGAAATGTAAATAATTAGATTGTAATATACTTACCGAAATTTAGGATTGTCCTTTGATACTACGCCAACTTCTATTTCTGTTGGTTTAAAATCTACCGATAGAACAGTAGACAAACACGTAATTGCTAGCTGTACCGTTTCATCAAGATCATAGTTTTGTTTTTTCCTTAACTTTTTCTCAAGATAAGAATTAGCTTCGATTTGCTTAGTACCAACAGCAATTGCTCTGTAACCACAGTAATATCCTGCAGGATCAGCTTTATACATGCACGGGCCCTTTTCTTTATCATATGAAATGAGCATCATACAGCAACCAAGCGGCCGCATCTCTGCATTTTGTGTATATACTTGACCTATGTCTGCAATACGTCTGCATAATGCATCCACAGGAATTTCATAATCATACTTGTATTTAAAATGAGCTGCTTCGTATCTCGCGCGTTGAACTTGAGATTTGCTATCGGCTAAAATATATCGTAAAAAAATTACATTTTTAATACAAAAAAAAAAAAA
>SMSQ01014820.1:15378-31380 GCA_019453375.1 Ctenoplectra terminalis
TGAGAAACATATTAGAAAACGAAAGTTATATTTATTTTATGAATTTAACCTTACAATTTCGACTCGTCGAAAAACACCCCTTTCGCTATGTTTTAATATTTGACAAAAAAAATCAAAACTAACTTACGAAAACGAAAGTAATCATATTTAGTAAAGTTTGGAAACATGTCAATTGTTTTAAAAAATGATTTAATCGTGTTTATAAAACCAAAAAAATATAATAAAAGAGTAGGATATTGATTGAGAAACATATTAGAAAACGAAAGTTATATTTATTTTATGAATTTAACCTTACAATTTCGACTCGTCGAAAAACACCCCTTTCGCTATGTTTTAATATTTGACAAAAAAAATCAAAACTAACTTACGAAAACGAAAGTAATCATATTTAGTAAAGTTTGGAAACATGTCAATTGTTTTAAAAAATGATTTAATCGTGTTTATAAAACCAAAAAAATATAATAAAAGAGTAGGATATTGATTGAGAAACATATTAGAAAACGAAAGTTATATTTATTTTATGAATTTAACCTTACAATTTCGACTCGTCGAAAAACACCCCTTTCGCTATGTTTTAATATTTGACAAAAAAAATCAAAACTAACTTACGAAAACGAAAGTAATCATATTTAGTAAAGTTTGGAAACATGTGAATTGTTTTAAAAAATGATTTAATCGTGTTTAAAAAAACCAAAAAAATATAATAAAAGAGTAGAATATTGAATGAGAAACATATTAGAAAACAAAAGTTATATTTATTTTATGAATTTAACATTACAATTTTGACTCGTCAAAAACCCCCCTTTCGCTATGTTTTAATATTTGACAAAAACAAAAAAAAATCAAAACTAACTTACGAAAACAAAAGTAATCGACTTGAAATGAATATTGTAGTATCGATGCCCAAATGCGACGATGCAAAACGATATGTGCGATGCAGTTAACGTTCGTTTTTTCTTCTCGCGTAAGACCTACGAATCTTAATGTATTACGAGAAGATTGCCGAAATCGCTAACGCAGCGTAGTCGAGTCAAGTGACTCTACATTGTGTTCTTTTGCATAATTCTAATACCGTTCTCTCCTATATTACTATATACACGAAGTATATATATTATATCATACAATGCAGTTGAATTATTTATTTAAATCCCTTTGTCCCCAAACTTTGTGACGGTACTTTGTACCAGAAATTGGAAAAAAATATATACGAAGAACTCGTATGCTTTGAAAACGAAACCTTTTCTGATGAAACGACATCTATCATTGTGTAGTACAAATGGTACGCTGCTCGAGACAAAATGCACAAGAAAATTGGTCAAAGTACGTGGAACAAAAAAAAAGCCGAGTTCTTTTCTGTTATCTGTTCACTACTAACAAGGAATGTTACGGAGTTGATACACGCCGATTTTGATGCAATTTTCCGGCATTAACGAATAGACAAACCGTACATTTAAACTTTACTTCTATCTGCAATAGTTTTCGAGATATACGATCAAATTTTTCACCCAGTACTTTGAGGGCTGATATGACCGCTTTAAAGTAAACGATGGTCGATAGAAAAAAATACGTGTCTGATATTTTTCGAAATATTAGGTTGGGGAAAAAGAAATCCATTATTTTTTCGGTAGATGGCTGTAGCGATCGATATTTCGTAAAGTATCGATCGAACAATTTCTGATTTATGCTCGTTGTCGAGGTGACATTTCGCGCTAAACAAATTCTTTTGCTGTTTTTTGTTTGGTCCATTCAGTTGTGAGTTACAAGGTGTTAAAAATGGAAGTCAACGAAGAGAAAATTCGGTACATTTTAGAATTTCTCTTTGATAAAGGCGAAAATGCAAGCCAGACGGCTGAAATTGTGAATGGTGTTTATGGTCCCGATACTGTAACAGCTAATTACGTGCAATTTTGGTTTCGTCGATTCCGTTCAGGTATTTTTTATGTTAAAGATGCACCTCGCACAGGCAGGTCCGTCGTCAAAAATGTGGACAAAATCACAGAGATAATCGAAGTTGACCGTCAGGTTAGTAGTCGTAGTATCGCCCAGGAGCTAAAGATCGACCATAAAACAGTTTTAAATCATTTCACGTAAAAATAATGGATTTCTTTTTCCCCAACCTAATATATATCATATTAAAGTTTCAACTTTGTAACATTTCTTGTAAGAAGGGAAACGTACCAAAGTGTTAATCACAGATTTTGATGAAATTTATGTATAGCGTAGTTTTCGTAAAATATTTGACGCGTGTTTTTTTTATCGGCAATCGTCCAAAGTTGGGAATGTAAAATTTTTGTCGACGAACATCTCGAAAACTGTTAAAAATAAAAAGATCGTGTAAATGGATGAAATTTGTGTTTCTGCAACGACGAATTTAATGACGTAAAGTTTTTGTAAAATATCTGTTTCTTTATATGATATATTTAAAACGAGTTAAACAGTTTGAAAATGTATTACAAATGAAACACTTTGTGTGTATAACGTATAATATTTAAACACTTTGCGCTTTAAATAGTGTTAAAGCAGTGAATAGCTAACATACACGTATACCGAAAAAATGCATAGCAGATAAAAAGTGCGATATTCAATCTTTATTCTAACAGCAGTCTTTTGGTTTTTGTCAGTATTTATATCGTGAAAAGAGATTTTAAAAATGTGCCAAGAAAAGATTCATTCGCGTCGCGTCGTGCTCTACGAATCCCACAAAGATGTGACAGTGGGAACTGCTATGAAAAACATTCAGGATGTTTATCGAGACCGTGCACCAGCTCTTCGTACAGTGAAAAAGTGGTTTGCAAAATTGAGACGCGGTGATTTTCAACTTAACGACGAACCACGCTCTGGCCGACCTTCCTTGATCGACGATCACGTTGCACATAATTTATTGCAAAATATGAACAAGATCGTACAAAGCAACGGAGATTATATAATTGATTGATAAAAAAAATTTTAGTGCCAAATTACTGTATTTTAACGCGAAATCAGGCACGAACTTTTGCGCTCACCCAATATTATCACTTCGTGAGAGTTTACGTATTTTCTTTTAGAATTAAAAAAAATCATGCAAAGAAGGGTTAAAGGAGCAACATTGGTACCTAAGGTTACTCGTAAGGCCAGATACTTTTGGGACCAACTGTATATAATCAAGTGTAAACGAAAGAGTGATAATCCTTGAAATTTTTCAAAATGCGCTAAAAAAGCAACGAGTATCGTTCTATTTTCCCAATTTCAAAAACAAACATCAACCCAACGCAATAATCCATATTAAGTGGTGGAAATAATTTATACGCGACTAATTTTAGCGAAATCGGGCACGGGCTTCTGCACTTATCCAATATTATCACTTTGTGAGAGTTTACGTATTTTATTTTAGAATTTAAAAAAAGTCATGCAAAGAAGGGTTAACGGAGCAACATTGGTACCTAAGGTTACTCGTAAGGCAGATACTTTTGTGACCAACTGTATATGCAAATGTAAACGAAAGAGTGATAATTCTTGAAACTTTTCAAAATGCGCTAAAAAAGCAACGAGTATCGTTCTATTTTCCCAATTTCAAAACCAAACATAAACCCAACGCAATAATCCGTATTAAGTGGTGCAAATAATTTATACGCGACTAGTTTCAGCGAAATCGGGCACGAGCTGTTGCACTTACCCAATATTATCACTTCGTGAGAGTTTACGTATTTTCTTTTAGAATTAAAAAAAGTCATGCAAAGAAGGGTTAACGGAGCAACATTGGTAGGAGTGATAATTCTTGAAACTTTTCAAAATGCGCTAAATAAGCAATGAGTATTGTTCTATTTTCCCAATTTCAAAAACAAACATCAACCCAACGCAATAATCCATATTAAGTGGTGCAAATAATTTATACGCGACTAATTTTAGCGAAATCGGGCACGGGCTTCTGCACTTATCCAATAGATGCGATGGATTCAGCGTGACGCAGGGCAGGAGAATTAATTAGAATCGTCGCCATCTTACGATCTCTGCACCGCTCGTTCGTGAAAACTCGTACGAACACGCGATATCTCAACCTTTCTTCGCATAATAATATAAGCGACAGTGTTCCGTCTGGAAGAAAGAATCGTGGAAAGCCGAACGCATAAGTCGAACAGAAAAAACGAGTTCTTAGAGGATAAGTCTTGCATGGCCACGGCTGCAATAAAAATTCAGCCAGGTCAGCCATCACGCGACCGACACGCACCGCGTATCTTTATGGTGCCCCATAAAGTCGCGTAATTGTGAAATATTGCTGGGCATGGCAATGCTCTTGTGATAAAAAAAAAAGAAGAAAAAAAAAAGAAACGAAGGGAAGGTAAAATGCAGGAAAACAGAAGAAGACAAACGTGATCTCTTTCTTTCTTGTTGAACAAAAAATTTCACTATCTAACGCGGTGCAAAGAGGCCGAATAAATCAAGTTGTATTACCTTCAGGATAATGGAAGAAACTCCGAGTAGGCAGGGAGGATGGCTGGAACAGGGAGTGGATGAGTGGAAACGCGACGAAAGGAACAAATAAGATGTAAAAAAGAAAAAAATATGGCAAGATAGCGAGAGGAAAAGGGAACGCACGATATAATAGTCATGGCGGAGAAAGCGCGAGTTGCTGCTTGTTTGCACAAGTTCCCCTTTAACGACCTCCATACGAACCTGTATAACCTGGTGAATTACTACATCTGTTACCACGCTCGCGTTACGTGGTCGTGTACCTATATGTGCCCTCTGCGTACTTTAATCATTATTCTAGAGAACGTGTTCCATGAATCGGATCCAGGAATTGGTTTTAGGAAATCTACGCTAACCAACTGATGCGTCAACGTTATTGAAATTTCTGTCGTTTTGGGTGTATGACAAAAAGGTACACCCTCTATACCGAAAATAACAAAAAGGTACACCCTCTATCCCGAAAATAACAATAAGGTACACCCTCTATCCCGAAAATAACAAGTGCATGGAAGTTTCAAGTGAGAAAGTCATTAATCGAATGGACAGCGTACGAGAGATAGCTTATGAGAGATTGAGAGTGGGCAATGGAAATAGCGATAACTATCAATTATAAAGGATACTGTGGTTCGTCGAGAAGGTTTATTTTTTCCTTTCGTAAAATATACACCCTCTGTTGCAAGGATAACTGGAATGGATTTAGTTTAACAAATCTAGCGGCGTCATCTATTAATGGCAGATTGATTTATGATTCGTTGGCCATTGTTATTAACCTTTGAAAATTTTGTGACATTTCGTTCGCTAGAAGCCAAGATACACGCGTTTAAGCGACAGTAGTTGATATACGTTTGTCGAGAAACGAATAAAGAGCAAAGAACCAACATTAAGTTCTGTGTCAAGAAACAAATTTTTTTACTTCAATATCCTCCATATTCACCCTATTTGGCTCCCTGCGACTATTTTCTGTTCCCTAAGCTGCATTTGGCGATGAGAGGAAACCGCTTTGCATCAATCGAAGATATTCAACGAACAACGACGAGCAATCTCAACACAGTTCCAATCAGGAACATAAAGAAGTCATTTGATGCACTTTTTGAACGTACAAATCGTTGTGTTTCTGTTTAGGGAGAATATTTGGAATAAACAAAATGATTTTTGTCAAGATTTTCTAACTAGTTCTGTTATTTTTAAAGCCATTTTGCTTATTTTGGGGACAGAGGGTGTGGAGCAGAGTCGCTTAAATTGTACCTCATTAATTTTTTATTACCGAATATAAATGGGATTTATTAAGAAATGTATGAATTAAATAGAAATTGAGAAGTAATGAAAGTAGGTAAAACGCTTCCGTTTACAAAACCACCAACATTGTTTTATGTGCATTAATAATAATACACTACTAAAAATAACGAAATTAAGCAATTTTCAGTCGTTCACAATCATGATAAATATTACGGTTTAAAAAAAAGATATTCTATATTTAATGTCATCTAATTTCAAATAAGTTACTGTAAGTATTAAAGAAATTCAGTTTTGTAAGTGATTATTTTTTTTTGCTGTAAATTAATATATACGTTTGAAAATTGTTACTGTCCAATTTTTTTTTTCAGTGTTTTGTTATTAAATCTTAATTGGGGCGTTTTATCCTTAAGAATTTGCAATAAGCCGCAGCAAAAAATTTGCAACATTTATCTCAAAATTATATTATTCACGAATGTTACATTTCTTTTCTTTTCGTTTGATAAGTAACAAATTCATATGAATATTGAAAATGAAGTATAAAATTGATTTTAACAGATAAATTTTTTCGTAACCGAAACACATGGTTTTTGAAATCAAAATGAATAATAGATCCTGAAAACGATTGTACGTACTGTTTAAAATCTTTCAATATTAAACTAGAACGGAGAAACAATTTCATTTTGAAAGAGAACAGTTATCTCTAAAAGTAAGTGAAAAGTAATTTTAGAGTGAATAAACCTACTACCTACGTATTTCGAAAAATGCAATGTAACTTTGTAAAATATTATTTATTATATGTTAATTTAGTAAAGTGATGTTAACGTCGGTTAAACACTCGAAATAAAAATTTTAAAACATTCGAAAAAAATGTATACGTCTGCGTTACCGTAAATGGCCAAAGTGTAAACAAATAGGGGTCCATTTATTCGAATTCAAAATTTCGAAATTTCGTACGCTTTTGAAATTATGAAATGGCACTTTTTAGATTAGTTACTGTGGATATTACGAATGGTTTGCAAATTTTACTCATATTTCAAACTCGTCGTTCGCGCTGAGTTTTAATAAATAACCGGCGTTGCTGCTGATAATATTTCATATATTTCATATATTTCATGAATTAAATTTATCCATAATCGTGGTATTTGTATTTCTCCTACTTGATACGGTTTTTCATGTTCAACGAAACGAACGGCAAATATTATGTAAATAAAACTTCCATTATATAATTTTATGTTAAAAAATATAGCAGCTGGTATATACAAATATGGTAAATCCAGGATAGTTGGACTACTTTTTAGAAAGAAGCAATGTGAATGATATTTTGCGATGCAAAAATTTTTTTCTGTTTCTAAGCTCGCATAACTGTTCAGTTGAGCCAAATTAAATACTCTCTCCGTCCGGAAATATGGTATACATTTAAAAAATAATCGTAGATTATCGTGAGTATAGAAAACAAATGACAACATTCATTATATTATTATAGTATATATTAAAAGTAATATAACCTAATATAATTGACACGTGTCATGTTCTTCTTGGTTTAAAACTTAACGATCAAAGATCAGTTTTTTTATGATAAATAAAATTGGTACCGCTGCAAAATCGATATGGAAAATTCCGAAGAAGAATTGATAAACTTAAAAAGAAGAGATTCCAAATATAAACAATTGACCACGGAACAACGTCATGGTATCTTAGAAAAATTATTACAGCACATGAAAGAGAACAAGTTAAATCACGATGACTAGCTGGAAAATATTTATGTTCCAAAGAAGCGTACAATAAGGCCAAATCATATTTTAATTAAATTTAGGGAGTATTGTAACAAAATAATTCTTTTTTAATTATAGTTTTTCTAAAAAAGTTAATATAATATACTTGTGTTAATTTTTAGTTTTATTGTATTTTTGTTGCAAATGTATACTACATTTCCGGACAACAAAAATCGCGAAATGTATACCATATTTCCGGACGGAGGGAGTAGCATTTCTGGGATTCATCGAATTCCGTTTTATTTGTATGTCAAAGAGTTAATCCAAGTGGTGAGTGAGAGTCACCTCTTAAGTGCAAAGGGTCAATACTGACCGGTCGCTCCCGATGGTCCAACTAACCTGAACTTACCCCGAATAACTGAACAATACGAAATAGTGCATCTTAGGAATCAAATATATTTTTCATAAAACATTCTTTTGTTTAGTAATATACGAATCTTAACATTTTNAGAAAATATAATCTTTGAAGAAAATTATGCATGTCGCCAAAGCGGCGCCAGCCGAGTGCAAANGCAAAAAATGAAATACTACAAGCGTAATATTTAATTACGCATTGAAACATCAAAATACAAGTATACAGGACTAATCGAAGCAGAAGAATGACTAATTCGCAATTTTTACGAACTCTGTAAAACAATAACTACATTAAGCAGTCGATATTGCACAACTATTTCAACTAACGCTGTATCATTCAGAAATAAAGTTTCCGAAGACATAACTTTACCTTACAACCTACAATCAGAAACAGAATTTCTAAAGATGTAAATTCACGTCAACCGCAACCAATGAAAGAATTTGTAAAGATGTAAATTCACGTCAATCGCAACCAATGAAAGAATTTTATAAAGATGTAAATTCACGTCAATCGCAACCAGTGAAAGAGTTCGTAAAGATATACAGTCCTTGGCCATCGAATTAAGACCACGTACGAAAATTATGCATTTATGTTATAAATAACGTTGCGTCATATGTGGAAAACTGTCTTTGGTCGTTCAAATTATTACTAAATACGTCGATAACGATGTATACATAGCAATTGATTTGTTACTATTGTGATAATAATCAAACTCTGTGGACGATGAGCGATTCTAAAACCAAAAGCATCCCTTTGTTCCCATGGCCAGGCAATTCTCCCGACTCGAACGCCATAGAAAATGTCTATAGCCTACTCGAAAGACTAGTTTACAGCTCTCCAAGCACCACGTTATCCGAGTTGAAAACAAAAATTCCAGATATTCGGAAAAATAATGAAGATACAAAGCATAGGATCGAGCAATGTACATATACGGAGCATGCCGGAAAGGATACAAGCTGTCATCAAATCAAAGGGTGGAAATATAAAATATTAACACGTGTTAACTCTTTGCACTCGAAGACTTTTTTAAGTTTCGAAGGACTGTTGCGAAAACTTAAAGTGCTCTTTCGGAAAGAAAAGAAGAAAATTATAAATGTTTACGATTTCTTATTTATTTGGTTAATTTACTTTTATTTTAAGATAAAAGAAGTGTTTGAATCGATGAAAATATAGAATCTAATAGAAAATATAATCTTTGAAGAAAATTATGCATGTCGCCAAAGCGGCGCCAGCCGAGTGCAAAAAGTTAATAATATTATGTACAGTAGTGGTGTATTATGTTACTAGTTAATAAATTATATCGTTACAATTTGAACTGGCCTTTTAACCCTTTGACTATGGCAGATTTTGAGACGCGCCGGTCGTGCCACACGGGTAACAATTCATTTACAACGTCACTTTCGTCTAACTGAAATGAGATCTATCGGAATAATGATAGATAAAATATTCAAAGCGCTTATATGCCCCCTCCGTGTCAGAAAAGCAAACTGTGTTGAGCGCTTATATGCGCTCTCCGTGTCACAGAAGCAAAATTTCTGAGCGCGTACATGCGCCCACAGTAGCCAAGGGGTTAATTTTACGTAAAACGTAATTTCATAGAATCAGAATGATCCAATCGATGCCCATAAACCTAGTGTTAACACTTTGCCGTCCGCACTGTTTGTAAACATTTCTTCGCTCGACGCCGGTAGCATTAATTCTGTTACTTCGCTTGTCGCCGGCTGTTTTTGCGGTTATTGGGAGATTATAAATTTCAAGTTTTACTAATCTCACATTAGGGTACAAGTACTTATAAAAAAAAACCACTTGCTGACGTATGTAACTTATTCCACTTAAGTAAAACAGCAACAGAACGCCACGGATCACCAACAGAATGCATACGATACTAAAGTGCTGTAGCCGTCCACTTGGCGGTAGAATGCGAACGACATCAACGTGGTGACGCCGGACGTCGAGCGATACTTTGCGAACAACACTACTGTGGTGTCGCCGGACGGCGTAGTGTTAATACATATAGTTTGTAACTGATACGTACGTCTTTATACCCAATGCGTGAAAACCACAATTATTTTTGCACCAACTTAATACCAACACTTTGCCTTTTTTTTTAAATCAAAGAATATTTTTATTGAGGGATATGTAGAAATAGTAGTATATCACTAGAACTACCGACGATTAAAGTAAAGTTATTTGTACCAAAGAAATCAAAATGATAGGTATTTCGAAAAATTCCTATAATAAGGTATAACAATTCTTTATGCATATTTTTTACAAAAAATTACAGACAATCCTCAAAAATTCATTATTGTAAATTTCTAAAACTTCTATAAGAAATTATGAACAAGTCATTTTGACTTGTTCGGTAGTTCTAGTGTTAAATATATTTAATTGCAAAAAATAGGAGATGATACAGAAATATGCAGAGGCCTCGTGGCACGCTTCTCGATGTCTCGACGAGAACTGACGATGATCGCCGCTTCTCGAACTCGTCAGCTAGACGACAATGTATGTCCTTTGGGTTTCTTGGAATGCCTTTACCGCGAAGGCGAAGCGGCACCCAAAACATCTTCCGATGGAGAGTTTTATTGTCTAACTGTATTTTACTTTTACAATTTTAAATATGATGATTAAAGTTATTGAACGGTCCACTAAATAGTAAATTTAAATAGGCGGTCGCGAGCGTGTCGATATTTTTTAGAAGCTCTTTGATCAAGGATTACAAAGTAATGCTTAGAACATCGGCGATGAGAAGCGGAATTCCGGAAAAGCAGTTCGATCCCACGGATGAAGTGATAAACCCTCGATCGTGTGATTCGTGGACCAGATGGGATTAAGATGTAAAAACGGCTCAAAGCAGGAATTCGCATGAATTTGTGCCGGGGGTGAGAAACAGAAAGCAGAGAAGAGACATCGTTGGGCAAAGAAAAAGACCATCGTAGGGGGAATTGTAGAAGGAATGCTCGATGAGGATGCTCCGGGGTCTTACACGTGCTGCCATTATGCATACACTTTCCTCAGGGGTAGTCTGGATTAGAAACTTTAGCCTTAGAAAAAGCCATGGCCGTGAGGAAACCTCCAGCTGAGGAAACGGATTTGCAAGCTGGTTCTTGACTTTGTGCACCGAGTGAATTCGGGGTCGAAAAACCTTGCAGGGAGGTTGAAATTTAAGATTCCTTCGCTGTTCGAAATTTACTAACGATAGGATCGTATGGTTTTGTAATTAACGCTGATAGATTTTTCCAACATTTTGCTACGTCAATATGAAAATTAAAATGTTTATATTTGGTTTGAGTATCTTCTAACGCTACATCTTTTATAATTTTGCTATAAGTACGAAAATACGTAACATTTTTTTTCTTACTAATAAACTAATTCTATATATGATAATAGAATAGAATAAAAATAAGAATAAATAATTTCTTAAACTGATTTCGCGTAAAAATTACACCCTTTGCACTCGTGAACTTTTTTAAGTTTCGAAGAACTGCTGTGAAAATTTAGCGTTCTTTCGGAAAGAGAAACAGAAAATTACAAATGTTTACGATTTTCTATTTATTCGGTTAATTTAGTTTATTTTGAAACAACAGAAGTGTTCGAATTGACGAAGATACAGAATTTAATTTCAAATTTAATCTCTCAAGAAAATTATACAAATTATATTATTATAATACAAAGGGTTAATAGAATACATATTCGGATATTCTATGCAATTATAAATCAATGTAACAGAAATAATAATCAGAAAACAAAATAAAAAAAAAATAAAGTTGAAACAATATTGAAAAACGGATATAATTTTAATATAGACAAAATAATCTGTAGAAAATATAATAATTGCTGAATCACGTTCAATCGTACCGATACAAAGACTAATATAAAACTGGATACATGTATAACTAACGTAAAAAAAAAAAAGAGGAATACAAAATGCACGAAAATGCATTTATTCATTGTATATGATTTTCTTGAAATCGGATTGTTCGTTTGGTAATCCAGCCATCGTTCCAAACGTGACGACGAATGTTGACCACGATTCGTTTGCATGGTTGTTAGTAGGACTTCCACGTATCCACAGGCGGGTTTACACTTGTGGTCACAGTTAGAGGAAGCACAGGTGCAAGCTCGTAGAATTCCGCGAAGCGTGACGTAGGTGTCTCCATGGTTAACCGAGTTGATCTGCACTTACATTGATCTACCAATGTCAAGTAACAATGGATAGTTTATCAATTGACTTTAATACCGGAATTATTAAAGTAGTCAAAATGAACAATTCGTAATTTTTCATAAAATTTTTTTTAATTTACTGTTCGATCCAGAACGGCTCCGAATAATTAGTAACGGCCCTAAATCAGACCGTCACGGTTTATGACATGTTAGGCTAGAGACAGCTAATTCTTGGGTGCCATCTGGCTAGCAGACTATCGATGGCACGTGCAAGTTTTGGGTCCGAGTAGCGGTGCCATGTGATAAACCGGGAAATACCAAGGGGGTAGGTTGGCGCGACCGAAACTGTTTTCGCCAACCTGGAGGACCACGTGGCGACCGGAAGACGGTCTCGTTGGCAACTCGCGGCCTACCTACCCTGTAAGATGGACACAGTTCCCCTTCCAGAAAATAGCACGCCAAGGGCGTACTGGAAGGGAGGAACTGTGGCTATATAGCGAGGTGCAAAATGCGCCCCGACAGACATTCGATACATTTTTGGTTATACACATTCTACACATTCTCGTTATAGACTACATAGTACGACATTTCGGTGGTACACATTGTAGATTTCGTTATAGACATTCTTGGACATTTTGATACATTTCGACATTAGACATAGCAAGACAACGTGAGACATCGTTGCATATTCTTAGATACTTGTACATCGACAAGGATACAAAAATTAGATACAGTCCACTAAACACATACGAAGGGAATTGAATAATTCGTTTGGATTCCACCGCGTCGTTTAATCGTCGCCAAACACGGTCGACGCTGGAACGCACATACATTTATTGTTGTAAGAGTCGCCAGTACCTGCGACGGGACGACGCCAGTGGATGGGCCTATTGAGTGGTAGCGCGAATGGATTTATGGTTGCGAGTGAGACTGATCAGGGTATGTTTGGAAAAGTGTGACCGTGGACGAGTCTTGGATAGTCGAAAGAGTGTCAGCGAAGAGTGTCTGGGTTATGTCTAGAATATGTCTGGGACTGAGAAACTGGGTCGTGAGAATGAAGTCTACGCGACTGCGTGATTGGAAGGAATGGATGCGAAGATTTTGGGTGCGAGTGAAAAGGGATGTATTGTAGGGACTTTGGGTTGCTGACAGGTGTGTCCATAAAGATTCACAAATGGACACTGTCTGATGAACAATAACTATTTATTGACTAATAACTATACTCAATATTACAATGCTCGCTCTCTAATTCTCTTTACTCGACCCACTCCTCTCGACTCTCCTTGACTCAACTCTGACTAACCTCTGACTAACCTCCACACGCATTTTCTCCATTCATTTATTCCCTGATTCTCTCTTCTTCTGTTTCTCAATCTCTTTCAGTGTGCTCAGGCATTCCCAGAAACTCCTCGGTCACACGATATTCCCTGTCACTCGGTCCAAATACTCTTTTCTCGCACGTCTATCGCTCGGCCCAAACACTCGTCTCTCGCACATCTATCGCTCGGCCCAAACACTCGTCTCTCGCACTTCGATCACACTGTCCCAAACACTCTTTATTCACACCTCTATCACTCCAGATTAAACATTCACACCTCAGACTTACCATTCCCACAGTGTGTTGGAAAAAGATAGAGCGATTGAGGGATGTGTATTTAAGTGAATGAATGTTCGGGGCGCGAGTACTTTGTTGTAAGAGTGTCGTGAGGGAAGAGAGTAGCGAGGAGAACCGTGTCTTGATTAATAGTAATATTTGAACTTAAGCAATTGTTATTAATAAACCAAATAATCCTACGCGCCAGAATTCGATTATTCTGATAAAACCTTCCGAAAAGTGTTAGTGGCTTCCGCTTCCGTTTTTTCCTTCAGTTTACTCTCCCCTTCTCTTTCTCTTACCCTTACACTGTCGTATATTATTATTATTATTGTTGTTGTTGTTATTATTATTATTATTATTGCTATTATTATTATCATCATCATGATTATTATTATTATTATTATTATTGTAGGTTCGGTGGCCTCGTTTGTTGTTTCGCGGCGGGTCCAGGCGGCCCGAACGACGCCATAGCGTTGGAAAAAACAGACATTGCAGTCGAAGTGAGGAGTTCGAGAAACGTCGGGTATCGCCAGTTCTCGTCGAGACACAGAGGAGCGTGCCACGAGACGTCTGTATAATATTTCTGTTTTGTCTCTAATTTCTTTGTTATTAAATATATTCACTTTTTAACGTACCGGGAGGTGTTTTGTCATTTCAGTGGTCCGTATGATCCTACATTATTATTATGAGTTTATTTTAAAGTGGTCACATTAACCCTTTGCACTCCCATATCGAGATAAATATAATAAAAACATGAATATTTGAATTTTCAAATTCTCCTATTAAGAGTAACAGAATTAAATTTTTGTTCATTCTGGCACAAGATTATTCCCCTCGTTTACAAATTATAAAGCTACGTGTAAGGTACATATATTGTTTCTTTTACATTTATAACAGCATAAACTTTTTGTGAAAAAAATGTATCAAATTGACACAAGAGACGAACGAGGGTTAAGCTAGGTGGTTTATTAAATAACAGTGATATCTTCATAAGCGTTATTTACCCGTCGTTCGCAAAACAATAGATGGTAACGTGAGTAGAGTTCGGGAACAGGAAACTCGAAGCTCAAAGTGGACTTTGATGAACAAGTCTGCTACCAGAGCGTTGAACGGAGATCAGAAACTTTCTCTTAGATATTGATAGGCTTATTTTCGATACTCGAACAGTTTTCAGTAATTCTGTGAAACCGTTCGAGCACAAATTACGCGCACTTTATTTCAAGCGGTTTAAATCTAGAGATGGGATTAAACATGTTCTGAGTACAGTCAATACAATGTAAGCAATCGTTTAGTATAAAAGTAATAAAATCGTGAATTATATGTAAATCATCTTTTGGTCTCGACACTTTCCCTTTCAAAACTGTGCACAGTTTGAAGAATTGCACTTTTTTTAATTGTTTTGATGTAATATATATATTTAATATAATTATGCATTATTATATTTAATTTCATACTTATGTTTCTATATTATTGTATTTAATTTTATATGTATATTTATATATTATTATATTAAATTTAATTTATATATACATATATATATTAAAATTAACGCTGTTCTTGAGAAGCTTGATATAGCGGAGATTGACGATGGTTGGTATAAAAATAAAAAGTATTTCTTTGATTTATTTTGTAANGAAACGTCGGGTATCGCCAGTTCTCGTCGAGACACAGAGGAGCGTGCCACGAGACGTCTGTATAATATTTCTGTTTTGTCTCTAATTTCTTTGTTATTAAATATATTCACTTTTTAACGTACCGGGAGGTGTTTTGTCATTTCAGTGGTCCGTATGATCCTACATTATTATTATGAGTTTATTTTAAAGTGGTCACATTAACCCTTTGCACTCCCATATCGAGATAAATATAATAAAAACATGAATATTTGAATTTTCAAATTCTCCTATTAAGAGTAACAGAATTAAATTTTTGTTCATTCTGGCACAAGATTATTCCCCTCGTTTACAAATTATAAAGCTACGTGTAAGGTACATATATTGTTTCTTTTACATTTATAACAGCATAAACTTTTTGTGAAAAAAATGTATCAAATTGACACAAGAGACGAACGAGGGTTAAGCTAGGTGGTTTATTAAATAACAGTGATATCTTCATAAGCGTTATTTACCCGTCGTTCGCAAAACAATAGATGGTAACGTGAGTAGAGTTCGGGAACAGGAAACTCGAAGCTCAAAGTGGACTTTGATGAACAAGTCTGCTACCAGAGCGTTGAACGGAGATCAGAAACTTTCTCTTAGATATTGATAGGCTTATTTTCGATACTCGAACAGTTTTCAGTAATTCTGTGAAACCGTTCGAGCACAAATTACGCGCACTTTATTTCAAGCGGTTTAAATCTAGAGATGGGATTAAACATGTTCTGAGTACAGTCAATACAATGTAAGCAATCGTTTAGTATAAAAGTAATAAAATCG
>SMSQ01014831.1:0-22583 GCA_019453375.1 Ctenoplectra terminalis
TATATATAAAATATTAAAAATACAATCTAATCCGATATTTCTATAAAGATATAAAACAAACACACAAAAATTCCAACTTCCACAAAATTATATCACTTATCCAAAAATTCTCAATCTCAAAAATAAAACCCAAACCTAATGCACACATTTCTAAGCAAAACACACCCCCAATTCAAAACCTATCCGTTATCCTCTCCGTCGAAAACAATAAAAATAAAAATAAAAATTTAAACCCTCCCGTATATTCAACCCTTACCGAATCCACCGCCCCAACAACCCGAAACCTCCGCGAACCTCCGCGAACCTAAAAACCATACAATTCTTCCCAACAAATCAGGTCATGAATCAGAAGCAACTGGTCCAGAATCCACCCCTGCCCGCATCTTCTCCCCAAACAAAATATCCAAACGTAATAAATAGAGCCTCCGCCCAACCGCGCTCTCTCCACCCTTAACGAACCTCCCGCCACAAAAATTTCAATGCGGAAAATCGTGCACCGAAAAGACTCGCCCCTCCAAGAAGTTAAAAAAAAAATAAAGAAAGAAAGAAAGAGAAAGAAAAAAGAAAGAAGGAAAAGAAAAAGAAAATTCTTCCCTTAGTCCGTTTCGAGATGAAGCCGCGAGATGAGCATTTCCAGGCGATACGCTCGCGTGGAAAGAAGCAACATCGGTTCAACTCTTGCTGGCTCGCCGATCGACCCACTGGCCCGCTTTTTACGTTTCCCCTACCGCGTTTCTCTCTTCTTTTTTTTTACCAACCCTCCTCCACCTTGGCTCGCTCGGATTCGCGGCGGTCGAGCCACTTTGCCGGAGCCGGAAGCGAATTTCAACGATTGCTGGGAAATCGATTTCTCCCTTGTCTCGTTCTCCGCCCCTGGTTCTCTATCCACGGATTCACCCCTCGGGTTACCACCGCGGAAAAGTTTGTCACGGTTTGTCCACCCTCGGGGAGTAACCGGCTCGTTTCGTTCGGCTTCGATCAGCGGAGCTTTGGTTAATCGGTGTCGTTGAAACGATTGCGTCCAACGATTTTCTTTTTCTTTTTTCTTTTTTATTTTCCTGATTTTTGTGCACCGTTCAAGTGGATGTTGAGCAGGGCGTTTTTATCGAGATTTGTTGTTGTAGATTTTAGCAGATTTGGATGGCAAAGGTGGGGTTTCGCTGGAATCAATTGTCGTTGGGAAAATTGTGTTAGGTAAATTTGATTCTTAGATCGGAGGGTTGTAGCGTGATTCTGTTGAGACTTTCTTGGGTTTTTTGCCTTTTATTGTGAGCTCTGGTGGATTTATGCAAGGTCTTTCTGAAGTATTACTGAAATTGACAATGGCAGAACTTAAGAAATTTAAAGTTTGTTTTTATTAAATAGCAGGTTTGCGTTGTGTTCCTATTTTTATGAAATTGATCGAAAATTAGAATAATTAATAATTGTATGTAGGAATCAATAAGAGGTGTATTTAGTAAATTGGAATAATTAATAATTGTATGTAATAATTAATAAAGGGTGTATTTAGTATTTTCCAAAATGTAAACTTTAGAAAGCTTCTCTCCTAAAATCGTACTATTATCAATTCCAAGCAGTGATGCCTTTTGCATTTTTAAAAATACAAATTTCAGGAAGCCTCTCCTCTAAAATTTACATTTTTTATGCAATACCATTATCAATAACAGTGATGCATTATCAGTAAACTGAAGACACATTTATACATCAAGAGGTAAATTTCTCTCCAACCTTCGAAATATTTAAAAAAAACACCCCCGAAAACCCTCCGCTTTATCTAGCGTCTCCAAAAATGTAAATTTCAAAAATCCTCTTCCTTAAAATTGACATCTTTAAATAAACAAAAAATTTGTACCTTAAACGTTCAATTTCTTTAATTTCCCTTCAACCCTGAAAGTATTTCAAAACTCGCGCCAAAAATGCGTCTAAAGCACCCAAGAAACGATAAACCGAGCGAAAGGAATTACGACCAGCGGCAACAGCAATAATTATCGGCGCGAGCAGCGTAATAAGTCCGCGGCGCCGGCTTCCGCCTCGAAAATTGATAATTCAGCCGCATCGTGGCGGGCCAAGACGGATAACGTACAATTTGCGTCGGGTCGCGCGTCCGCGCGAGCCACCGGCGTAAATTACGTCGAAACACGAGGCGAATAATAAATTCCGTCAGCTCCTTCTCGCTGGCTCGGTATCTCGCGATATACGCGCGGCTTGCCTGGAGGGAACTGCCAACGCTCACGCGGATATATGCCAGCGTATCGCCGTGAAAAACAACGCTAGCGTCGGTGAGCGTCGCGAGAGCTTCTATCGCGACTAGATTGACGATTTCGCGATCTATAACGATCGATCTGTTTGTGCGACAATTTTTCATAAACCTTCTGGACTCACTGGTTAGCTTTGCTATATCTCAAGGTCTCGAACAATCTTCGTTGAGCGGTATATAAAAATACGTTGTTATTACAAATGTTTTTTTCTTTTTTTTTTTCTTTTTTTTTTCTCGTTATTATCTGTCGTACTGAGAGCCGATTTCTCGTTACTGTAAACCGAGATTTTATTTAGGCGTCGAGTGCGATACGGGATTGAGTCGAGGCACTTAAGACATAGGCCAGATGGTGGGCCATAAAATTTGGAAAATTCCCATCGCCGGCGAAAACTGTGCCTGAAGTCAGTCACAGCCGAAACATAGTACAGTACACACGCTTTCCTTTTGCAGTAGTTTTATATATTTCCGACCGCTCCGCCTTTAGCTTAGTTTGAAGATTGCTACATTATCACTAACCATTTTTCTTTTTATTACTATTTGATAGAAGAATTTTTATTATTATTACAGATTTGATAGAAGATCGATATTATCGCCGTTATTATCGACATACGAGCGAACGTTGTCAGAAGATGCCGCTATTTTGAGTCCTGTTTTTGTTTACCTTCGTTGTACGAGAGTTAGTCTTAATTTGTCCTTCGAGCACGCGTCATCTCATGTGTTGTGTTAAATATACGTTTCCTTAATTCGAACGTTTACAGTTATTCTAAAAATATCCAACAAGATTGTATGTTGGCTATTTTTTGGCGATCTGATTGATTCCGGAAGACACTGCGAGAAAAAACCGTTTCCTCGATAAAACACGAGAACATTTCATTTTGTTTTATAAAACACAGTTTTATCTAGGTTTTACGTACGTTCGTTTATACGTGTTTCACGTACAATGTGTTAATACAGCTTGAGTTTCGCATAAATGTTTGTGAAAAAGCATTCTCAGGTTAGAATTTTAAGCTGTTTTCTTAAAATTACATAGGAAAAATCTTATCTGAAAGAGGTGTTAGCCTGAAGTACCTTCGAGGTATCCCCCGAGTTCTACCAGGATCATAAAAAATAAACGTGCGTACCGTGAGGAAGGTAAACTTTAAGACGCGTAAGGGAATGGAAGTTTAGAAACCTTTAAATCTTCGCCAAAATAGGAGCACTTTCTTATTTAAAGCAGCACCGTTATCGTTTCGTAAAATTTTGATTAAAGTTCAATTTTTCCCCTGACACCCCTTACTTAGCGGTAATAAAGCTTTCCATTATACCAGGATTGTTTATCTCTCTTAATACGTTTTATTCTCAAGATGAGCAAGAGAATGAGAGAAAATAAAATCAGGAGAAGCAATTCTATACTTCGGTATAGATATATAAATTTTCAAAATAAGGATGAAAAGAATTCTAGGTAAAATGTCTAATAATAATACATAAAACAACACCGTGATGAATATTCTAACAAAACAGCATAACATCCAACGAAATAAAATCCAATAAATAACTCTAATTTTTAACCTTAAAAAAATTTCAGTACAAGAATTTAACCTTTCGAAGAACTACCTTTTGGAATTAAAAAAGGATTCAATTTTCTGTTCATTTATACTTAAATCATTAACATATAAAATCTTATAACTTCGATTTTTTTAATTTATAATACAAGATTCTTCAATTATTTCTAATTTAAAAAAGTTCGAAACCAATAAAAAGTAACATTCATAAAATTGACCATTGGACACGAAAGAATTAAAGAATACATTAAATACAACCTTACGACTTCACCACAATAATCTATACATACTTCAATAATCAACAACACAAACCCGCATCAACGGAAGAAATATTAAAAAAAAAAAAAAGAGAGAGAAAAAGTAAAAGAAAAAGCTCACACACAAGCGCCACATCATCGTCATCATCCATTTTCAAAACTGTCAAAACCACGCGAGATCAAAGAGCCAGGAAATAAAGTATCGGCCCAATTTCGCTCGAGCCCCGTCTCTAGACCCGCTTTCGTTCGGGTAAAAAGGCGACTCGTTGATCCCGTTTCCGCGTAACCAGCTTGCAACGGGCTATTGCCAGTCGTATCGTATCGAGATCGTTCGCGAGGCTTGTTTCAAGCGCGGCTGCCGCGTTAAAAAGCGGAATCGAGGCGGCCGCGTGCCAAAGCGTTATCCTTTATTGCGCCAAAGCTCGGGTCAAGCGTTACGATACAGTGAATCATCTCAAATGGCTACCACAATTCGTCAAACTGTGAATAAAGAAACGGTGAAGGGAACGACGAGATGACATATCTGAATTCTCTATCCGAGTTTTAACTCTGCCGCGGTCCTTTCATCGTTTTCGGTCGCGTTTCTTTTTTGTTAAAAAACTTTATAATTTTATCAAAGATATAAAAGAGCTATTATTAATAAATATAAATTCTCTTGCTTCAGTTATAGACTAGAGATACGTTTCAGTAAAACTTAGAATTTTTTTTGTAGTGAAACGAGAGAGCGATTGGTTCAACGTGAATCTAGTTTTACACTAAAGATACTATTTTTTTTTTTTTAACTAGAGATGGATTGGGTTAAGGAGGATTTAAAGACTGTAGAAGAGCTGATGTAGTATTTATAGAAGGTTTCATTTGGATGGGAATGGAATTTTAATGGTTCGTTGCGAGGAAATCGTGGTTTCGGCGATGTCTGACCACGTACTGGTTGATACTACTTGCGGTCCAGCACTACTGTGGCTGTATCTTTGGATATAAAGGATCGCGAATGATACTGTGTAATTGTGATCATGGACAGTTTTTAATTTAAAGTATTTAGAAATCCTATGGTTTATTTCAATTTGTTAATTATAATTTTTATTGTTATTTTACTTCAGTTCGAAGGAAACGAGTAAATTTTATTTTAACGAAATTTAATTTTAATTCGTTCCAAGCTAAAAGCTTCCCTTCTTTTATTCATAAAGACAGACTTTCTTTTAATATTTTCAAAAATAATAGTACTTAAAAAGAAATTTTGGATATAACTGTATATACAGTTTTTTTTACCATAAGTGATACATTTCTTGCGTCTCAAATAATAATTATTTCCCAGTAGAATAATATTATAACCAAAATTATCCGCTTTTCCAAAACAGCGTATAAAACTGTTATCCGACAATTGCCTCACGAATCGCTTGTTCGTTTCGAACATGGTCGCACGCAATCGTCGTTGGAAAAATTGTCTCTGCAAAACTCGTCACAAGTCACTGCAAACTGATCGAACCAAACGTTTCCGATAAATATTCCTCTGTTAAAGATTGACAATGAAAATACGCCTCAACTCTCTGTTGCACGCTTCTCAAAACAAAATACTATTTTCCGTTACCTACGATCGAAATGAAAACAAAACGTGAAAAAAAAAAGAAAAAAAAAACAAGAGAAAGTTATACCTATTTCCTCTACAATTCTTCCTTTTTTTCCAAAACAACACAATTTAAACGAAGTGAAAAACTTTGATCAAACCGAACTTGTATCGAATGCTCTTGTTATCGAGAGCAAAGCTACGATCTACTTTAAAGTAGCAAAAAAAAAATATATATATATCGTACGACAAATCCCTCGTTCGTTGGCAGAGAAAGGGAGAGAGAGAGGGTGCTTTTACCCCCCGGTTTCATCGAATCAGCCCCATAACCTCGTTGACACGGAGCAAACGCGTATCGAGCACAGAATTCGCGAATGGAACCTTTCCGCTCTTACGTTCCATTTTTTTCTCTCTCTCTCTTTTTATTTCGTCGATGAATCAGAAACGATGGGAATGACACGGTTCGTCGAGCGCATTTAACACCGCGACGAACAACGCCAACAGCGTTAAGTGACCTATTAGATGGTCCGTTGCTGCGATACCAGACACTTTCGCGAATTTGGCACAGAATCTTCTTACCATAATCAGACTCCGACGGCTCGACCTGTGGCCAATTTGACCCGATAAACGAGTTGGCCAACGTTCCGGCGTCAGACTTCAAATTTAGAGGACCTTGCTCTGTTTCTTTTCGTCCTGTCTCTTGTTTCAAGTTTCAATTTTTGTTTCAATTGCAGATTAATCGTAGGAGAGACGCATACACTGGTCATTTGACGCGCTGGTTTACAAACCGTGTTTACAAACCGGCGAGATGTGATTAAGCGTGTCGCGAAGGGGATTGAAAGTTGCGAAAAATGGAAAATGAGATTTGTAAAAAATTTTATACAGCCTATGGACGACGAAGCGACGAAGTACTAAAAAGTTTCTTTCCGAGTTATATAAGGAGTACGCTAAAATATTTTTACTTCTTCCAGAGTGCACCGTGAGTAAAAACAAGTTTGGAAATCACTGCTTTAACGCGGCACTGGAGCAACGAGTTACTTCACTTTTTTGTTTCCTAATCTTTAAAATCTTTATTTCGGAAACTAAAATTCTAGAAAATTGGACTTATTCATGCAAGGTTTTTAAAATTAAATTCGTGCCTAAGAATTGTCTGAAATCCCTAAAATTTACACTTCTAAAAATTGCTTAATAAACACTACAGTTTTCGATCTAACTTAATATCGCAAAACGGATAAAAATATTAACTTAACCAAAATTAGCAGTTAACTTACATCTTCTCTTTTCCTAACATTCGCTAATTTACATCTAATAAAATTCTATTTAGTGCAATTTATTAATACTCAATTGAACGTTCAAAAATCTCATAAAAATTGTAATTATCCTTTTTCTCTAACACATTCTACTCAACCCATGAATAACGTTTAAAATATAAATTTTACGCTCGTATGCTTATTTTAGCGCAAATAGCCAAGAATAAGCAAAACACAGTTTCTAAGAAAAGAATACAAAATGTGTGTCCCGAATGGTTTATCGTAGATCAAAAAGACGGACGAAAATCGCAACCAGCATTAAAACTATTGATTCCACAGCATTAAAAAAAAAAAAGAACTCAAGAAGTAATTAAAGATTCTACTTACATCTCCCTTTTCCGGAACGTATTTGGCCAGCCAACCCCAAAGGACGCCGAATCCGAGACCTCCGACGATGGCAATGGGGCCCTGGAGAATTTTGTACCAGAGTGCATCGTGGGAGAACATGATGCTCTTTATAACGCCATGGATCGCCACCGATGCTGCGTCATCGATTCCGGACACGGCAATAATCAAAGTCGGAATGCCCTGAAACAGAATCAACAGAAAAGACTAAGTAAATGATTTAATTCAATGCTTACTGACGAACAAAAAATACAGTCCGTTTTAATTAGAAACTATAAACGTGTATTTTATATTTTAAAAAATATAAGAGACTTCGTATATTTTTTTTCTTTTTTAAAGGATATTAAAACTGGTGAAATTTAGAATTAATTGGTATTTACCTTAGAGGAATTTCAATGTAAATTAAATTTATCGGTGCTTTTATTAGCGACGCAGAATTTTTGTTCCACTGTATTTTTAATAAGATACATCGTGGCGTATAAAAAGAGAAATATAAAAATTGGAATAATCGATAGTAAAGGAATATTCCATAAATTGTGTAATTTATAATGTTATTTCATAAATTGTACAATTAGTATCGATTATTCCAATTTTTGTATTTCTTTTTTTTTTATAGACGACGAAGCACCTTATAATATTCCATAAATTGTGCAATTGTGTAATTTATACTGTTATTCCATAAATTACACAATTACTATCGATTATTCCAATTCTTATATTTCTTTCTTTTTTTATAAACCAGGAAGTACTTTATTATAATATTCCATAAATTTAGTAATTGTGTAATTTATACTATTATTCCATAAATTACACAATTACTATCGATTATTCCAATTTTTATATATATATTTTTTTATAGACCACGAAGTACCTTATTACAATATTCCATAAATAATGCAATTCTGTAATTTATACTATTATTCCATAAATTACACAATCACACAATTTAAGAAACATTCCTTTACTATCCATTACTCCAATTTTTATATTTCTTTCTTTTCATATAAACCACGTAAATACCTCATTAAAAAAAACAATAGAACAAATATTCTGTGTCACTAATAAAAGCAGCGATAAATTCAATTAACATCGAAATCCCTCTAAAGTACAAATCAATTGCCAAACATTTATCCAAGTTGCCCCCGAAGAAAACCTCAATTGCACCCACCGATAGCAAAGTAGCCAAGCAAAGAATTATTAGCAATCCTGAAGGAGCAATCTTTCCCGTCGATCCCCGACCGCCACGATCATCCCGACACGAATCGACGGTTTCCGTATTTTTCACTCTCCCCAACCCCTTTCTTAACTTTCCTTATTTTCAAACCGCGGCTGCAACATCCGTGATTCGCGGAAATCTCATTATCGGTTGCAATCAGATTCCTTGGCGGTAACTTCAAAAACCACCAAGGAACTTTAATCCGGAACGCTCGGGGTCAGTGAAAATAATCTGCCGTCAGACAGAAATGGGGCGAAGGGGTTCCAGAGATCGGGAAAAATGAAGTGAAAGAGAATTAAAGAGCGGAGAGGAGTCTAACGAGACCACGATCGCGATTCTTTTGAAAAGCTATCCAGCCACGATAGCTCGTACGGGATTTAAGTTCGACGATCATCCCCGTGACTCTCGAATCGAATCGTGGTGAACTACTCCCTCGATAAACGTTTCAGTCGGTCAGCGATTCGTACGACGCTTCGTTTCCTCCAACGTTTTTCTTTTTCACGGTGTGTTTGAGATAACTGTTGTGCCGATGAACGTTCTGGTCCCTCGAAATTTCAAATTAAGCGCACAAACGTTTGACAAATGTGAATACAATAGGCCACGATGAGAGAAAATTGTGTAAATTTTAAATATTGCCGGAATAAAAGTTTGATTTTTATTCGTTACAGGGGACGAGCTCTTTTATTCAGAAGCATAATACAAATTAGGCACAAACTGATTAAACTATTTTTGTTTTATCAATTATATGATCGGTTGGTCTGGTTTTATTGCAGGTGTTTTAATAATCTTAGAAGCGCAGTTTAATTAATTGCAAGACTGATTAAAGAAGAAAGAATTTCAGTAGAATAGTAAATGGAATGAATAATGCATATTTCTATGTACAAAAATATAATTCCTGTGAAATCCAATGTTACTGAATATTCACAAAGCACAGAAGTAATTTAAAATAAATTTCTGTACAAATTTCAAGACTCTGATACCGTTCAACGCATCGAATTAAATTTCGCATTAAATTAAGAAAAGTGTTCGTTTCATTTTTCATTACTCTCATATCTCTGATACGCAACAGCTACAGGAAAAACTAAAAAAATTTCAGCTCCGTTTTCGCAATTCCAAATCCAACATAATCCAACGTCTCGCGATCCAAGATGAGTCTTCTTCAATTAAATTTAACCATAAATCCAAAGAAGAAATATTTTCCTCGCATCGCTTCATCTTTCCACAGATATGAAAATTTTCTCAAGAAATACGTCTGCTTGAAAAAAAAAAGAAATAAATAAATAAAAAATAAGAAATAAAAATCAACCCATAACACGAGATGAAAGAACGGGAAAAAACGAGAAAGAACGAGAAAGAACGAGAACGAAAGATGGATCCGACAGATTTCCATGGAGCCATCAATCTCAAATTGATTTCTCGATTCGTTACGACTTCGAAACAACGGTCGTACTCAAACAAAAAAACCTCTTTGATCTCGGGAATAATGCGAATTACCCGGCACATTCTTGACAGAGCATTCAATTTCTTCTCCTACGAGCGGCTTGTTCCACCACAGGCCGAGAAATAAACAAAAAAGCACCGTCTAGATGTTTCAGCTCATGAATATCACATCCCCAGGAATGGCCTTTGCACTCTTCAAACAGCTTCCACTCCATTTTCTAAACTGAATTATTTAAGTCCTCCCTCTGCTTCTTCTCTCTGTCACTCCAGCCCTCTCCTTCTCGCCCTTCCATCCATTCTCGCTACTATTTCTGACATTATCATTTTAAGTAGAACTGCATCGTTGCACCACGGCACATCGGATATACTCTTGTCGCAGCAACGTCGAAGAACTTCCGATCGGAGATATTTTTAAAATCCAATACGTGTACGGGGTGTATTTGTGTTAATTTTTGTGATAAAAGTTTGTGGAATTGTATGAGCGTCTCATTGTTCTCGGTTCGTGAAATTCTGGTAGAATCGATGAGGTGGATGGTACAGAATGTTCAATTCTGGATTTTGTTTTTGTTAACCATCGATTCCTTATTCTTGAAATTTTACTCTTTTCATTGGTAAATTTTTTTAAGCTTCGTAGGTTTACTGTGAACACTTAAAGTGTTATTTTTAAAATGAAAAATAGCGTAATGAATGTTCACGATTTTTTATATTCATTTGGCTAATTTGCTCTGTTTAAATATTACCATTAAAAAAAAAAAAAAAAATGAAACGACGGAAACGTGTAATAAAAATGATTCTCTTAATATTTTCTCCTTAATTCTTTTCTTTCAACTGCATTAAAATTAATTAATTCTTAAAAAAGGACTATTCCTAAAAATTTCCTACAGTGTCTAAAAATTCTATTTATCTCTAAAAAACATTCTCTCAAGTTCCCAAAAAAAAATCTTACCGACTCTCAAAACCTACATTCTTAAAAATTCCTTAAAATTCCTCCGAGTTCCACTTTCTATTCTCCTCGGTGTAAAAAATTAATCTTTCACCTCTCAAATCCTTCGCACTGCGATAACACGCAAGATCATCTCGGTTATCTTGAACGATAAACCAATATCGGGTCAAATTCGACAAATCGCAGCTGGAACGCGGGACAAGTAGTCACGGGTCGTTATGGTCAGACGCCTGCGGTATTCAATTAGCCATTCATGGAAATTCCCTCGCGCCACTCCAAGATTTGATGAATACGCCGATTTGTCAATAAGAACTGTTACTGACAGGCCATTCTGGGGGCGAGGATACGCCTTGCGACTAAAGGCTGCCGTCTGAATATCGATTACTCGGCCATCGACAGACGATATTTTCGACAGAGGCTTTATATAAGAGACCGTTCCAAGGAGGCACGATCCGCGTCAGGGGTTGTCTTTCGCGATCATCCGAGTCTGCTTCTCTGATTCCTATATTCACGGAATAAATAAGTAGACAGGAGAGAATCTGACGCGCGGTCAGAAGGCTTCGTTGGTGAAATTTTCGATAAAATCAAATTTCCCGGCTGTGAATATTTTTGGTAATTACGAAGCTGCGGTTTAATATAATATAACTTTGCAGAAATACACGGATACGTAATTAGTACATTTTTCGTTGAAACTTTCTGTTGAGAACTAGTCCCTGTATTAATTTTTGCACGAGTTTATTTAAAATTCAATTACTTCAAAATTTTATTTAAAATTTGTAAGAAAACGTTAGACAACCGTGTTATGCACGTGTTATACATTGTTGGTGTGTGCGCGACGCACGCTTGTTGCGTTTCTCATTTGTTTTAAACATACGCGATTCGAGTAGTCTCCTTTGTGCCGCCAGAAGAAACGCGCGCGTATCCGTTATTCATTTTATATATTAAATTAAGTGTGATAATAAAGCGATATACAATTTATTATCCCGAATCATCTGTCAAAATTTAAATGAGTGCGCTAAGTAATGATAAATCGCATTTATAATTTCCAGTTATTTTTATTTTCTTTAAAAAGAAAGAAATAGGAGTAATTTTATTTTTCTGAGTTTAACCAAAGATATTAATCTTAAATCGAACTGCACTTTTCTGTAAATTTTCCTGTTATTAATAATCATAATTTACTGTAACAATTACACGACTAAAGCTTGATTTCCCATCTTCCTGTATCAATAATTTCATTAAATTATATTCCCTTTCAATTCCACTATTTTTTTTTTTTTTTCTTTTTTCTTCCAATAACAACTAATCGCTGCAAACGCGTAGATGATAGTTAAGTGCAATGTGTACGGTAAACTTGAGCGATAAAGATCTGGTTAAATCCAGCTGCAACTGTAATCTTCCGCAATTACGAAACGTTGTTCAAGCTGTAATCCTATCTAATTCGAGGAAAACAGAGATCCTTCGAATTCGGGGGATCATTCTGCTTGAAACTGCGAAAATCCAGCTCCATTCGAGTCATTCCACTTGGAAGCGCGCAAAAATTACCGTCATATCAATATTTTTTCCTTCTCTTCAAACTCACTGGTTCTCACAAGATCAAGCGAATATAATTTCTATAACACTGTCGCGAATAAAATTCTGGCTACAGAAGCTCGAAACTTTTTATCTTTCTTTTCTTTTTTTTCTTTCTTTCCTTTTTTTCCTTTTTTTTCCCCCTTTTACTCGTAATAACATTTTAAACACGATGTCGAAGCTTGTCGGTTTTATCGCGGAACACTCTGTATTCACCTGCACTTAGTTCCACCGGAATCCCACCCCCGAATTGAACAAACCGGACCTCGTCCACGGAGATTTCACCGAATCCAGCGACCGCCGTAACTCGCCGCAATTACAGAGTGCTGTTTAATCCATGGTCCCATCTAATTCGCCGGTATACTACTCTTTCGTCGAATTTATTGCCATTCGGTTTCAGGAGCATCGAATGCCCAGAGAGAACGTTTCCACCCTTCGCAAAGGGTTCCGAGCTTACACGCCGCGCGGTTTTCGTATTTTAACTAGTTGAACCGCGCGGTCAGACCACGATACTATTTAGGTTCTTACTTGGTTTTCTCTTATTTCGATGGTTCAGTTGGAACGAAGCTGGCTTCGACTCTGCGTTCGTTTCTCGCGTTCATTATGGAAACGCGAGGGAGCTAGGCTGCAGTGTTCCAACTAATTTTTGTTACGATAATTTTTATTCGCGCTACGCTTAGAGTAACCTCGTGTATGACACGGTTAATATTCTACGCGCTGTACGAGAATTTTTTTTCGCGCGGTAGGAATAACGTAGACGTGTTTGGAACGACTATTGTTACCGTAGATCTTATTTTCTGTGTTTTTGCAATTAGGACAGGTTTTTTTTTTTTTTTTTGTAAATGAGAAGAATGTTATGTGAAAAGTGTAGTCGCAATGTTTTAGGTGTGTTATAGGAATTTGAGTTGATAGGAGAGACTATTGGGTTTGAAACTGGAGCTGTAGTTTTGTAGATTTTTGCTTCTGTTTTTTTTTAGATTCATTGTGATTAATGTGAATATAAATATGACTGATAATATTTTAATAATAGGACACGATCAATATTTTTTAGCCGACTTAATAATAATATTTAATAATTGTATGGGTATTATAAAATATTTCAAAAAAAATTTCTTTCCTATTTCATTGTTTCTCAAGTTGCAGAAAATATTATTTATACTCTATTTTAAAAGCCGAACAAGCTACGAAAAATTTAAGAAAGCTACTAAAAAATAATGCAGATCAAAATAAATAACCCAATGTAAAATTCTGAATCATTCCAAGCAGCCTTCCAAATATTTAATTTATCCAAAATAATGCGAAACAAATTTCGAAAGAATTCACTTCGAACGACTATCAAATTTGAAATAAATAAACTGAAAATAGAAGTAAAAAAAAAAAAACAAATACTACCCCGTATTCAGCTACCGTAAAACAAGCCAACAAACCGAAACTATTTCCAGTCTTCTCACTAAGTCGTGCAAAATTGGGTAGGAAAGCCAACCGCTTACATTTTAAACGCAAATCTAAAGAAACTTCCTTAGTTACTTTTAACAAAACGCGTTGGTAACGTCAGTTTACAAAGAAGCGGCTTGTTCTCTTAAATGAGCCCCGCTTCCGTGCTTGTTGCGAATTTTTGCAACGTCTGGTCGCGCGCAATTGCGCCGCAAGGGAACACAAAATTGGTACGACAGAGCAAACCGGTGTCCAAAAGAAATTTAATTAGCGTCGACGCGCATTCGGGAAGTTTACGACGCGCGAGTGTTCCGGCGAGTGTCACCCCAGCGACGAACAGATGCAACTCCGCGGCATTACTTATGAATGCATCCCTCTGCCGGTGCAAAGGGATCGCCGTGTTAGCGGCACCCCTAATTCGACACGTGAAATTCCGCGACGCGCAACTTCCGCGTCGCTCGTTCGAACCGAACTGCTTCGAAGAATTCGAAACAGCTTGAAACGGTTCGGTGAACGTTGTCTACGAATAGTTTCCGCGGAAATTTTCACTGTAAATCATACCGACGTGAACTGGGTATTATATTTAATATTAACGTTTAGTATTTCGATTTGTTTTCTGGTCGAGAGAATTGAAAAATTGCAGGCTTAAGATTTCTTGTAAGATTATAATTTTAGCGTGCTTCTTAGATACCTCGATAATCTTCCAATAATATTAATCGTTAACTGGTGAGGCGACGTGTCCGACTTATTCTACTGTTCTCTACTTAAACGTTAAATTTTTTTACTTTTCGAAGGGAAAAAGAAGAGATTCAAATTTTATCGATACATATATTAGTATAAGAAGTATCGATAAAATTTTCTAAATGAAGAATCTAAATAAAATTTTCTAAATAAAGAATCCAAATAAAATTTTCTAAATAAAGAATCGAAATAAAATTTTCTAAATATAGAATCGAAATAAAATTTTCTAAATAAAGAATCCAAATAAAATTTTCTAAATACAGAATCCAAATAAAATTTTCTAAATAAAGAACCCAAATAAAATTTTCCAAATCATCCCTCTAAAAGTTTCATAAGGTTCACATGTTAATAATTAATATTCTCGGTTTCATGTTACCGATCCGAGCGAATAAAACATGTATTAAAATAGTTTCGTAATAATAATCTACATAAAATTTTTGTATTTAATATTCTGTACCTAACACTAGCGATACGAGTTAATAAATCGGCGTTAAATAAGCGGTAAATTTGAAAATTTAATTTCTCGTATCTCAATTTGAAATTATGTTGTAGATTGAAACGAGTTAACGCCAGCGATACCAGTTAATAAATCGGCGTTAAAAAGCGGTAAATCTGAAGATTTAATTTCTCGTATCTCAATTTGAAATGATGCTACAGATTGTAAAATTATGTCACGTTTAAAATTGCGTTATTTACGACCTGTTCTAAGAGACTAACTAAAATACTCATTCAATCTTACCTTGGCAACTCCGTAACCCTTGCTACGTAACCTGAAGAGACATGGCACGACGACCGCTGGCGAAACGGCTGCTACCACACTTCCGACAAGAAAACCCCATATCCAGGGCAAACCGAGCAGATATTTCAACAGTATACCAACCACAAGAGCTTCGACGAGCCATGGAATTAATCCGAGTTTCGGTACGGTGACTTTCAACCTCTTCAGAGCGTTTGGATCCAAATCCAAACCGGCTCTGGTGAGAATAATGACTAGAGCAACTTTTCTGTAAAAGATAACAAAACAGAAAGATTAATGACCTCATAACACTATTATTAATTTTTATATTTTAGTATTTTAATATTTTAGTATTTTGAAAGATACTTTGGTTAAACTACCACTGGGTTCTCGAGTTGTGTATATTTTTTTGTTTTTAGATTCCCAATTAAGAAAATTTAAAATTTAATTTAGAAACTTAGACTTTTTATTGGTAGAAAATACTCTGTTCTTTGCTTCTGTATTAATTGACTTAACGCTAGATTTACGGAACCCGTCAATTTGACTCGGTTCAGATTTCGTGCTTCAGTTTAACAATCACGCATGTGGAAAATGTAAATACAGACTAGAATTTGTATACGAAAAGTATACTAAATAAATCTCTGCTAATAGAAATCTATTAATTTGAGGTAAAACTAGTGTTAAACTAGCTTTAATCCCTTTTTTTAAATCATAGTTAAACCTATATTACGAAATTTGAACGTTCCATACTTAACTTCTTTTTTTTTTTTATTTATTTTTTTTCAATTATCTTCGAAGCTTATGATTCATATAGTAAAAATTGTATATTTTTAACAAAATAATTATCGACGTAGCTATCTTGTCAAGTGCAGAAATTATTAATACACAAAAACAAAAAACGCAAACGCCGAAAGATAGGAAAGATCCGATATTAGAGAAATATGATTTTTATCGCTGGTAACACGTTCGTATCGTAGAATCGATTTCATAACGCGTTATCAGCATCGATGGTGAAATAGTTGGGAAGAAAAAAAAATACCAGCTCTCATTGTGATAATTTTATGTGATTTATCGCAGATAATGTAATGTTTGCCTTGGTCAGCGTTATCGACGAAAGTGTCTACACGAACGACCGACTACATTTTGGTAAACATAAACGACAAGCATTTATTTGCTCGATATAGAATGTGCTAATTTATACTCGACGTCATTGGACCGCACAACAGGTATATCAAAATTTCTAAGGGACGTTAAACCGTGTCAAGAAATGCAACCACCAATATAAATTGTCGCTAATGGCCAAGAAGTCTATTAGACGATAAACAGCGCCGTGAAAAAAATTAAAAAAATTATGAATGAACACAACCCACCCTTCACTTGTCACCCGTTGCAACGTGCAATCGAGTTACGAAACAGGAAAAAATAATTTGACGCAGAAACTGTGGTAGAGCAGCGGAGACCGAGAATATAAAAAGAAAGAACAAACGAAGTGTTGCTTTTGAGCCGTGATTTTTGCGTTTTGAGCCACGATACTTATTTTCGGACCACGATTCAATTTAACTCTACTTGCACCCTTATTTCTTCTCTTTACTACGTTTATCAAATTTAATACATTAACACTAGAACTACCGAAGTGGTAAAAATTACTGGTTTACAGTCCATTTTTGCTCCATTCCTTTCAGTTTTATAATAAAAACTGATTAAGAATGAACTCGATCGACTCTTATCGATGTATACACGTTACTGAGTACAGAAATATAAAAATTAAGAGAAATACAGATTTTGGAAGTAGCTTATTAAAAACGAACCAGTTGGAATAAAATATCGGCCAAGACTCAGAGTGCAAAGGGTTAATACAGCGTTGACACACTTTAACCCTTTGCGATCGTAAGTCCACTCTCAGCTACCAACGCAAAGAATCACTATGACCGTGTACCGTACCAGGTCAAAACGATTTTTTACAGTTTCCGTTTCAATATAATTTAATGTTAACATTATGTGTTATTTTTTTATAATTTCCTAAAATTTCTATTTCCTAAAATTTTTATTTGCTAAAATTTGTATTTCCTAAAATTTTCATTTCCTAAATTTTTCATTTCCTAAAATTTCTATTTCCTAAAATTTGTATTTCCTAAAATTTGTATTTCCTAAAATTTCTATTTCCTAAAATTTGTATTTCCTAAAATTTCTATTTCCTAAATTTTTCATTTTCTAAAATTTGTATTTCCTAAAATTTATATTTCCTAAAATTTGTATTTCCTAAAATTTCTATTTCCTAAAATTTGTACATCCTAAAATTTATATTTCCTAAAATTTTAATTTCCTAAAATTTTTATTTTCTAAAATTTGTATTTTCTAAAATGTTTATTTCCTAAAATTTTAATTTCCTAAAATTCTATAATTTCCTTAAAGAAAATAACGTATAATTACCGCACCCTCGGCGAAAATAAATTCCGACCAGACCCGCGTCTCAAATAAATACGATCGCTAAGGGTTAATTTCCTTCCAACCTTTATGCTTCGTCTCTAAACCAGTTCGAGCAGATCTCCAGTCTCTCGGGTCACTCTTTGAGGACACATTTTCCGTGACCCTGTCCCCAGAACCAGAAGACCAGGTTATCCCTCGAGTTCGAGTCCGCCGGTGTAAATTCGACGCGCTTTCTCAAGATTGCCGATGCCTTGCAGGAGTACTGGCTCACCAGACCGAAACGTGGCTACCTTCTCTGTTCCTCTTTCGCGGAGAAACTCGTAATAGGATAAGTTTCGGACGGCCTGACTCCGCGAACCGGTTTCGCAAAGTTCCAGCCGGGGCCGTCTTTAACTATCCGCGGACTCGAGTTTTCGTCGACTACATTCTCAGGCTTTTCCAGATCCGAACAGAACCCTGAGCTTTCTCGCTCTCGCTGATTTTCATTTGCATAGCGACGAACGTGTAGGTTCTTGTCTGTGCACCGACAAATCGAAGACTCGGTCCGATTGAGTTTATTTGGCAATTCGCTGGGACGAGGGTTCTATGTTTTTGGTGGAGTTTTGGAAGCATTATTTGTAACGGCAATTGACGAATATATTTAAAGTAGGTTTCTAACGACGTCGTTGTTATTCTGCTTTTAGTTAGAAGACTCATTTTGATTGGATTTATTTAGAAATTTGCGAGGATGATGGTTCTATGTTTTTGATGGAGTTTTAGAAGTACTGTTTACAACGAAAATCAATGAATATGATTTAAAACAAATTTCTGAAGATAGTGTAGTTATTCCGCTTTTAGTTAGGAAACTCGTTTTGATTGGATTTATTTGGAGATTTGTGAGGATGATGATTTTATATTTTTGGTGGAATTCTAGAAGCATTGCGTGTAATAAAAATTAAGGAATATGATTTAAAACAGATTTCTGAACATAGTGTAGTTATTCCGCTTTTAGTTAGAAGACTCATTTTGATTGGATTTATTTAGAAATTTGCGATGATGATGGTTCTATGTTTTTGATGGAATTCTAGAAGCATTGCGTGTAATAAAAATTAAGGAATATGATTTAAAACAAATTTCTGAAGATACTGTAGTTATTCTGCTTTTAGTTAGAAGACTCGTTTTGATTGGATTTATTTGGAAATTCGTGAAGATGAGGATTTTATATTTTTGGTGGAATTCTAGAAGCATTGTTTGTAATGAAAATTAAGAAATATGATTTAAAACAGATTTCTGAAGGTACCACAGTTGCTTTGTTTCCATTAAAACATTTGTTCCGATTAGATTCATTCAGAGATTCCCAAAAATAAGTATTTAACTTGTTCAGATAAAAGTTAGAGTACAATTTGTAATTGGTCCAATGAATATGCTTTCTGATATACATATTCTTAACAACTCAACAGTTCTCCGACGATCGAGTAAAAAATCTACGAGTCGATATTTAATAACTCAGAGGTAGAATACAATTTTTTGAAAGAGAACGGCGGTACTTGTGAAAGAAACAGAGTGATGAAAAGTAGAAGCAAAGTTTTTTGTGCGACATAGAAAAATACTGTTCCCTGCTAATACCTCGGCACTAAGTTCCTCGAAGGTTATCAAATTTGCATTCGTTTTACTCGGATCTTCATACATCAGCATGCATGAGAATCCTTAAAGCATCGAAGAGAACAAAAGAAAGCAGCCGACATTGTAGACAAATTTTCGTAAACAGGTAAGAGTTCTCTAGAGAGTACAGAGTTTAATTAAATTAAATTGTTCTGCGATTAAGAGGTAAGAAATTTTCAGAACTTTTTATCGGTGTACAATGCAAATAATGTTAATTGTACGATAATAAGAATTACACAGAGCACCGGTTGAAACACTTCAACCGACTCCCTTTTCACGTGGCTCCCTTTTTTTTTCCTAAAAAAAAAAAGACACTGCATAAATTAAAACTTGAGCGTTGTAGAAGCCTTAATCAATTCATTCGCTGCTTTACAATTCAAAAGATCTACATACAATTTAATACGACTTCTTCATTGAGAAAATTTGCTTTCACCCGATGACTTAACTTTGTACAGTTGACGCCATTATTTATGAGAATATTCAGACACATACTTAAAAATATAAGAGAAATGCAATTCGTTAAAAAAAAAACTGAAGACTGATACGATAAAAAATTATCGGTTCTTTTAATTTTTAAATTATTGGATCCAAATTCTTAAATTCTTTTAATTTTTTATTTACCGTATTCAAATTCTTCGATTCTTTTAATTTTTAGATTAACTTTTCCAAATTCTTCAATTCTTTTAATTTTTAATTTACCGTATTCAAATTCTTCGATTCTTTTAATTTTTAGATTAACTTTTCCAAATTCTTTAACTCTTTTAGTAATTTTTAAATTACCGTATCTAAACTCTTCAATTCTTTTAATTTCTAAATTAACTTTTCCGAATTCTTTAATTCTTTTAGTAATTTTTAAATTACCGTATCTAAATTCTTCATTTCTTTTAATTTCTGAATTAACTTCTCCAAATTCTTTAATTCTTCTAATAATTCTTAAATTACCACATCTAAATTCTTCAATTCTTTTAATTTCTAAATATACCCTATCCAAATTCTCCGATTAAAAAATTTTTTAATTATCATACGCAAGTTTTAAAATTAAAAAACTAAAAAATTTTTTACTTATCACACGTGGAAGTTTTCCAATTAAAAAATTTTTAAACAACCGAACCTAAATTCTCCAACCTTTAAATTACCGTGTCCAAATTTTCCAACCTTTTAATTATGTAAATTACCGTACCTAAACTTTCCAACCTCTAAATTATCCCAACCAGAATCTGACAATTTTTAAGTCTAAAGATTTCTACTCGTAAAAATCGGCAGCATGCGATTCAATTGAAATTCAATTCACATCGAACCGATTTCACACAATTTCATACTTTGACAACTCGAAAGCACCAAAAGACTGTCATCTCATCGTTCATCGATAAAGCTTCCTATCTTTCGAATAATCACGAGCTCTATTTACATAACAATACTTCCAAGACACTCGGACGAAATTCAAGTATCCGATCGATGGATACGTTTAACATTTAATTCGAGCTTTCGTCTTGAAGGGAGCTTTAACGACCCTTAGTCCAGTATATATTCAAGCGTTTCAGCAGCGAGAAAAAGTTTCGCAGTGGCGTTCGATCGAATCGAATTGAAATTCAACGAGGTTCTTACAGCCTTTTTTCTTTGGCCCGCTTCCTTCTTACAAGCTCCGCGGAATTTTCGAGAAAAATTTCGTTACCCCTGCATCCTGACCTGCCTGGTCGCTGATTGAAGAATAATATCGTTTTCATGGCGAACTTACAGGAAGTTCCTCGAACAGGAAGTTCGACGCGTACGATGCAGCTCGCGAATGGGAACAGTCATTGCATAACGACGCGTTAAATAAAAAAAAAAAAAAAAAAAACAAATTGTACGCCAACTTTTGTCGACGATTTATAACTTAACGTGAAATTGGTATCGTTGTTTAGTTCCTTGACAACGAAAAAGTTTTGAAAATTACTCTTTAACCCTTTGCACTCGGCTGGCGCCGCTATGGCGACGTGCATAGTTTTCTTCAGAGATTATGTTTCTAATTAAATTCTATATTTTCAATTCAAATACTTCTTTTACCTTAAAATGAAAGTAAATTAACCAAATAAATAGGAAATCGTGAATATTTATAATTCTCTTTTCTTTTCCAAAAGAACACTATGTTTTCACAATAGTCCCTTGGATCTTGAAAAAATTTACGAGCGCAAAGGGTTAATAGTGTAAATTTTTTTCACCGTGCTCTAATCGCGTTGCATTTTTTTTAATTTGTTCTTAACAGAATTAAAAAATGTTTCCGGTACTTTGGAACTCAAAACTGTCGCTGAAAAAGTAACCTTCATCGTTTAAATTTTCTACGGTCTTTAAATTATTTTCAATCCAATTACGGTTTAATTTTATTAAAATAAGAAGCTGTTGTTAATATGCGAAATTTTTAGTTTCTGTTTTATGCGATCGTTCGGTTATAAAGAGTTTTTTTAATCTGTGCTATTATCATTTATTTTAATTAATTCTTCGAATGAAAAATATTTGTTTATTTATATACTATTATATACTATCATTTATTTTGATCATACAGATTTAACATCTTCTAAATTGAATAATTAATTATTTATTTTTAAAACTGTTGTGTACGCTTTAAATTATTTCACACTCATAAATATTTGTAAGCTCGAAAAATAGTTGAGATATCTTTTCACTATCTTTCTACGAATAATCAAATAATTCACAGTCGGCAAAATATTGACTCTCGATAAATATTTGTTCTTTTCAACGTACGAGTCGTTCACAGTTGTAATAAGTGATCGATGGTAATGCAACAGTCTCGTGACTCCTTTTATCGTTTCATCGATAAATATCGAACAGAATGTGCATTATTGTTCCACGACATTTTATCGAATCCTTTAAGATCTCGCCGACCACTAAGATTGCATTAGAGAGATAATAAGTGATCTATCGGATTAAAATAAGTAATCGATCTTCGGTGAGTAGTCGATCACATGATGTAACAGATAGAATTTATCGTCGAGGAATTTTTCCTACCTATCTATCGCAGATATTATTGTTTACATATTAAATTGAACACAGCTGCTAATACAGTAATTGTTAATAAATTTGATAAGGAAATTAAACGATGGAAAAATATTTTATTATGGTCGTTGGTATTAAATGTTACCAGTAACAATATTATAATATTATAAATTA
>SMSQ01014831.1:23844-36718 GCA_019453375.1 Ctenoplectra terminalis
AAAAAAAAAAAAAAAAAAAAAAGAAAAGAAAATAAATAAAGAGGGGAAAAAAAAGGAAATCAATAAAACAATGAAGGCAATGACGGCAATGACGGCGCAACGATAAACATGCTCGGCTGATTTATCCATCCAATTGGCCTATCCCGTGGGAGGAACGGTCCTCGGGCGTAAATGCAAAACGCGTATCGAGTTGGTCGTGCAACGTTGGAAATAAGTTATTTAAAAACCGTCCCGCTGGAAAATGTCCATTCCGGCCTGCATCCACGCGATTATTTAAATATTTCAAATTTCATTCCCCGGGGAGGCATTCTCCTTTTCAAGAGACGCGCTTCAACGACTTAGACACGTGCGGACGGAAGAAATATTACGAGAATTTACAATTCTATTCTTCTTTCTTTTGTCCGAGCCACCGACCAGGATGCAACAATGCGACTCGTTTGCATGTGCAATTTAATTTACGTTTAATTCGAGCGAATGATCGCGTTGTAAATTGATCAGTCGATTTTATGCAGAGACCAGGGATTGGCCGCGTGGATTAAACCGGGATGTGTAAATTTGTCTTCCATTAACTGGTTGGTTGAATTTTAATTATATTTTTGTAATATCCTTTATCGCGTATTGCTCGTTAGTTTATTTAGACGGATCATTCGGTTGTGAACGGACGAACAAATTTCAAATTTCAAATGATTCTTTTAATCAATGTAGTTTCTGTTATATCGTTCATTTACCGGTGTGCGGATTTTTATGCAGACTCATATTTTTGTGAACGTAGAAAGTAGGAATTGAATTGTATACCTATGAACAAGTTTTGTGTGATTTTTTAATTAATGTAATTTTTGTTATATCGTTTATTTATCAGTGTGCGGATTTTTATGCAGACTTATATTTCTGTGAACGTAGAAAGTAGGAATTGAATTGTATACCTATGAACAAGTTTTGTCATTTTTTAATTAATGTAATTTTTGTTATATTATTTATTTATCAGTGTGCGGTATTTTTATGCAGACTCATATTTTTATGAATATAGAAAATAGGAATTGAATTGTAAACCGATGAACAAATTTTGCACGACTTTTGAATTAATGTAATTTCTGTTATATTATTCCTTTACCAGTGTGCGGATTTTTATACAGACTCATATTTTTGTGAATATAAAAAACAGGAATATCGTAACCAGTACTATATTTTACGTTTATTTACATATTTTTGTTTATACGCATAAATTTTAGATAAACGCGTAAAAATCTGCAGTCCATTCATTACCTTATACCCTCTCATAAATTAGAAAAAAAAAAATAGAACGAATATTTCCGTATAAATATCAACAGCATTCCATAATTAAATAAAAAATTACCTAAAGAATTGACAAAAAATTATACACTATTAAATAATACTAAAAATTAGTCTATTCTCGCAGAAAAATTTGCATCGTGGCACAATTAATTCCCACACAGAGCAATCGATTCGACAAGAGAGTCTGATCGAAGTTTCACTCTCTCTCACGCACACAAATGGAAAAAAAAAAAATTGCTCGGTATGAAAGCGAAGAAAAAGACGAAAAGTTCTTACGAGAACACAATAGCACCTGGACAAAACGTTGCTCGACAGGAATTATTATCCTTTGGCGAGCATTCGTTGGCCAGTTCGTTGTTTCCCGGCCAAAATGTGTCGCGCGAAGAACACTTGACCTACATCTTGGACGGGCCACCGGTGAACTAGTGAAATGTGCTCTAATTTGAATTAATGGTTCACTGTAATGTGCAGAAAACAACAACACCCACCAGGCGAGCCTCACACACCAGTGAATTCAATCGTTCGACCTTCGATTGCAGTTAGCCCCGACCTCGTTCCCTGGGACCAGACAGAATTACAAATCTGTTCTCCATTTCGCCCATCATCCTCTTTTTTTTTTTTCCTGCTCGACGATCCGAGCACATCGTCGCCCTAATTGAATTCCACCCTGTCATTAAATTCTTGTGATAATTTCGTCGAACAAAAGTCGTGATCAACTGAACCCATCCACGGTTCTTAGATCATTTTCATCCTCGCGTTTTTATTTTTTATTCAAGTTTTCTGGCTCGAGATAAATAGAAAGAATTTTTCCCATCAATCTATGCGACCCTCTATTTCAATATCAACCCTTTTGCTACCCTTTTACCCACCGATTTCATACGCATCTGCTAAAAATTGCCGTATAAAGAATAAAACGTCGATTTTCTGAAAAGAAACGACGAACCTTCGGACGGAAACGAAATACAACAACAGAGATCAGAGATGGCTAAGCGCGAAGGAAAACAACTTGTCACAATCAAAGGAATTATCGTGATTACTGGGATTAACCCTCTGACAATCAAAGATTTAATTTTTTAAAACACAGATAGTAATATCACAAGTCGTAAACATAGAATTATATTTTTTTTAATATCTTTCAACTGCAATACTCGACTAGACCCGCCCCTCTAATCTGTTTCTAAGATTAAACGGTTCCAATATACTACAGCGAGACACCCAAAACACTATGCATCTGGTCCACCCGACGAACGCTTGTCCAAGTAATCGATAGTCGAATAATCGAAGCCGAAGCGGTCGCGATGGACTCTAAATTCGCTCTGAATAAGGTCTACGGAGAGCGTGGCAGGCGTTATCGATCGAACGAACGAGGGGTCGCGCACCCCTTATGCATCCGTACGAATCGGCCTTAACGCCTCTAACCCAGAAACGCCGGGATTCCTGGCATGCCTCCGCGTCCCTCGATAATCTCGATCCGCGCAAGAGGCGCATCTGTGCCGGCAACTTCTCTGCGCGTTTCCCGCCTCTGCGTTCATCCAGCCTGCTTATCTGTGAGCCTGCAGACTTATCCTCTGGCCACGCCACTTAATCGTACCCGCGAATCTATAGGGTGAGTTGGGAATCGTATACCGTGGCATGGGGGTTTTATGGTTCGAGAGGTGAACACGAGGAGTCTACGGAACCGTTTAGTAGCTGGCTTCTGGTTTATCGGATTTTATGTTACGGTAAATTTTGTTAATAAAATATGGATGTACTTTTATCATACTTTATGGGTTTCTTTAGTTGTCAAATATGTATATATATTTTTTTGTTTGCTTTTTGTAAATTTTTGTTTCTTTTTTCTTTACTTTTTGTAATTTTTTGTTTTTTTTTCTTTGCTTTTTGTAAGTTTTTGATTTTAGTAAATTGTTGATACTTAAATGGTCGATTTGAGGAGCTTTTACACGTGAAGACTTTATTTATAGCGAAGGGTTAATTATTGATGTTTTATTTATTTATTTTTTTTTTTATTCAGTTTGGTTTTGTTAATTTTTTTGTAACGCCGTGTAATTTTGGAGATACAAATTTTATGTTTTTTACGAGGTTAAGATGTAACTGTGCTAGTGTGTTTTATTACATATATGTGTAAAGATCGAGTATTGTATAATAATTAATAATATTGTAGAAAGCTGATGTATTATGATGATACTGAGTAATTGAGAGATTTAGGTTTTTCTATATTTTTATCTGAGCACAGAAAATATTTTAAATGTTGGGAACAGAATTAATTGTTAAAATTAGTATTAGTTCAGGCCAAAAAATATTTGTAAAGGACAGACGCTGGATAGATAATCGTTTTTGTAAGTTATGTTCAATATTAAACAAGTTTGAAATTCACGGATTCAGACTGCGTGAACGAAATTTTCATAATATTAATATTTCAATCAACAAACTTAAATTGCAACCATCCCTTATGTATTATGTACGTTCAAGCACCTATGTAGTCATACATGCATGTCATCGATGAAGCCATCGCAAAGTCAAACGTAATTTATTATGTAACATTATAAGCGCATTATTGCTTGTGCCAACGGCCGCTGACACCTTTCATCTCCCATCTATAAAGCGTGACGCGTCGTTCTAGACGGAACGATGGTTAATTGATGGGAAACGAGATTTCGTGATTCGCCAATTAATTTAAATTATTACCCATAGATATTAAACCATTCGTGCCAATTTGTAATCGAGATTTTTTTTTTAAAGTGTTCCTAAATTATCAACGTATCTTTCAATTTCAACCTATCTGTTAATTCTAACCAAAGTTAAGTCTTACACTAGAATTCTTTAAGATCTATACAACGTTTCCAAGTTTATTTATAAAAACCATTTTCTAATATTTTAAACTTCCAATATCCTTGAAATCCAACCTCAGTAAATAATTAATCATCATGCAACCAAGCTACACTGCAATCCTAACCAAAATTAAGTCTCATAACACAATTCTTTAAATTCTGTGCAACGTTTTCAATTTTATCTATCAATAAACATTTTTTAATATTTCTAATTTCTAATATCCTTGAACACCAACCACAATAATTAATTAATTATCATGCAACCAATGCATCCTCCAATCCTAACCAAAATTAAGTCTCATAACACAATTCTTTAAATTCTGTGCAACGTTATCAATTTTATCTATCAAAAAACATTTTTTAATATTTCTAATTTCTAATATCCTTGAACTCCAACCACAATAATTAATTAATCATCATGCAACCAAGCCATCCTCCAATCCTAACCAAAATCAAGTCTTACAATAGAATTCTTTAAAATCTATGCAACGTTTCCAATTTTATTTACCAAAAAATATTTTCTAACATTTCCAACTTCCAATATCCTTGAAATTCAACCTCAATAATAAAACCAAGATATCATTCATCTCTAACATCGTCTCAAGCAACACATTCTTCAATTTCAATTATCATGTAACCAATCCAAACCTTCGAACCCAAACCCAAATCAAGTCTTATTCCGTTCTAAAATAAAACCACACTCTCCGCAGGTTTTACGATAAACGAAACATTCAATCAGGGATTCGAGCATCGGTTTTAGAATCCAGCATCCTTCTTTGGCCGCTGATCGAACAGAGAGACAAGCCTTTCGACGCGGCATCGATAGCCACTGATTTACGATCCCTCTAGACTTGCAGAATCGGTGATCGTGAAAAAGCCGAGGAGTTCGTTTAACGAGCATCTTCGATGCGACGATAGGTCTCGAAGGATCAAAGGAATCTCGTCCGAACGAGAACCTTGGGGGCGACGCGTTCTAGGATTTCGTAATTCACGTTCTTGATACCTGCTCCCGTTTCAATTCCACTTCTACGTACGTGCGCGTAAACGAGTCCTGGAATTCTTCTGCTAACAGTAATTCGAGAAAATTGATAAAAATGAGAGCAGTGGCGTTCATATTTCTGTCGTGCGAATTTGTTTTGTATAAACTATCGGAGAAAAAATTAAAACCGCTACGAATTATAACACTAGAACCATCAAAATAGTCAAAACGAACGATTTGTAATTTATGATAGAAATTTTACAAATCTTGTAATTTATTTAATTTATTTAATTACAAGATTTATAAAATTTAGAAATATTTAATTACAAGGTTTATAAAATTTAGAAATATTTAATTATATGGTTTATAAAATTTAGAAATATTTAATTGCAAGATTTATAAAATTTACAAATATTTAATTGCAAGGTTTATAAAATTTCTATGACAAATTATAAGACACCCGCGATTTCTTCCGAGGAATTCTCCGCAATTTTTGCCTAAAAATATTTTCACATATCTTTCATTTTTATTTTTTTAGTATGGATAAATATATTTTAACCTTTTAAACACGGAGCTAACCTACCAAAAGCGCATTCTGAGCACGGTTGTGAGATATCCATCACGACGAATTTAACTCATCATGCCTACAATAAATGCGGAACGATACAAATTGCAAATCTCCGTGCCTCACTTTCAAAGTTTCACGATGAGTTATCTCATTTTACGCGTCGAAGAGCACTTTTGCGACGACGAGTTAACTCGTTCGTACGTGGTTCAAGGGTTAATCGTCGGTGGTTCCAGCGTTAGTTTTGAATCGACGTGAGAAACAGCGATTGGTTGTGCGTAAAAATTTTCAAGTACAACATTCATATTATTATTTTATTTATTATATTCATATTATTATTTTTTTTATTTATTATATTCATATTATTATTTTATTTATTTATTATATTCATATTATTATTTTATTTATTTATTATATTCATATTATTATTTTATTTATTTATTATATTCACATTATTATTTGATTTATTTATTATATTTATATTATTATTTTATTCGTTTTAAAAATTGCTTATCATGATTTGGTTCCTCGTGAAACAGTTTCGTTGTTTCTATCAAGTACGAAGATTTCCGACAGAGTCGATATAAATGTTAGAACCTAGAAGCATCTTACTCAACGGTTCAGGCACGGAAAATATGCATTCGTCGCGATCGCGAAGCCGTGTGCGGACTCGCGGTCATTTTTCACGCTGAAACGTAACAGGGATGCACCTCGAGACTCGTCCACGAAACCCATTCTTCGTCTGCGCCAGGGTTTTGCATTTAAATGCCCGTGACAGAGAAATGCACGGCCTTCTCGCCGACACAGAAACGTTTTGGCTAGATACGCAATGCGCCGTAGATCGATCTCTCGAAGGATCGAGGGAAGGCGTGTAAGGAAAAAGTTTGCAACGAAAATAAAAGTAAAAACTGGGACACAGATGGTGGTCGGTGATTGAGATGAAAATTTGAATAATATTTTTGTGACGGAACTCGAAACGCTGGTGTTTAAGACGCCAACATTTTCGAAACACGAAGTTACTGTAAAGTTTGTAAAGATAAATATGAAAAATGGAACTGGAGAAATAAATAATTGATCGTAGATAGTGGGAAAATAAAAATTTGCGTGTTGTAAATTATAAATTTGTTTGGATAATATTATATCTAAATTCTGTGATTAATTCCTGTAATTCGTTAAAGGTAAATACAGTTAAAAATAATATATAAAATGTTCGTAAAGAATAATATGAAATAATGATTGAATATAAATAAAAATTACAGGAATTATAAGTTACGCTATACATAATATTATAAAATTAGCAAATTATAATTTAATACTTGAAATAAAAGAAAAATTAAAACCGATGCTGAATTTTTTTCAATCGATTTTTATACCCATGATTGAATTTTATTATTATCCGAGTGTGTTCATAAAAAATCATTATATTTTTTAAAAGCTTCCTACGTATGTATCCGCGCAAAATATATTTTAGTTCTTTTATATTCCGAACCATCTGCCTCATTAGTAAATAAATGACGGTGGCATTAGAAATTCATAGTACGAAACTCTTCCGCGCCTTCGTCCGTACTTTCTTTTATTTTTAATTCACTGTCGCTGTTTTAAGCTTCGCTTTTTAGGTATTTGGATCACGTCTAGCAGCGTCTCGCATAGAAATCGATTTACTGAAAGTTAGATACACTCCAGCCCCACACATGTTTCACGAGAACTCCTCTTGGAGTGTCTATGGCAAAAAAATCATCGACAAGAAACTCGGTTGGCAACTTTGGAAAATTGTTCGAGCAATTTCACGCTTCTAAATATTCGCTGCAATTTAACCTCATCGATATCTAGTCTAAGCTATCAGAAAGAAGACAAAAATGCGGAACACCAAAAATAGTTGAAATTACTAATTTACTGAACTAGTTTAAAGATACAAAATTCAAAATTGAACAATCAGCTGCATCACATATTATTTTAAAATCAAACAAATCTAAACGCACGAAACATAAAACATTAAAAAATCTAGGGTAAAATTACAGAGTTAAAAACTGCGATTTATAAAAAAAAAAAAAAGAAAACAGGAATTCAAGCAGACCTGATAAACGCCCTATTGAAAACAAAAATAATGTAACAGCTCAAGGAAAACACGAAAATTAAAAGCACGGCGGGTAAACGTTTTCTCAAACATTTCGCTTTTCGCGTCTCGCGGCGAGTGGAAAGCCTCGGAAGCAATTAAAACTAATTATATTTAGTAATAAACAGAAAAAAGGGGGTTCGAACAAATAAAAAGAGAAACCGCGATGAACGCGCAGCGTGCACGGCTGCAAGAATCAAAAGGATTCCTCGATGGCTACTCGAAGACACTGTCGCGTCGAATCTCGCGTGAGTATGGAAATTTTGCATGAAAATTTTCGCGTTTTCAACGCTGGAAACGTAAATTGCAGCGATTTCAAAGGACGTTTATGAACGATAGCGACGATACAGCGAAATCAAGGCCGAAATGTATTTATTCGCGGAGTAATGCGACGCGGCTACCCACACGACAATCGGAAATGGCCTCTTCGTCTGGTGGAGGTTGCTGGGAATATCTAAGTGTTTCTGATTCAAGCTCCCGTTTAACGAATGGTATGTTTGCGGTGGGTGTATGACGGCCTGGAATTTTTTCCGATGGATTTGACAGAAAAATCTCATTCTTTTTTCTCTTTCCTTCCTTTTGATTCTCTTTTTATATATTTTTCTTTTAAGATAAATTTTCTGCTTTGCGGCTGTTCTTAGGTCGCATATTGAATGTTAGAAATATAAATATGTAGGTCGTAAGAGCGCCTACGGCACCAAGGCCCTTCGTGACCGTTAGTTTATAATCGTTTTAGTGCCACCCAGCGCTTTAGTGTCGCTTTTTTTGGCCACGATCGTCAATTCGATTACGCTCGGTTCTGAATTGTAGTGGACTAAGGGTGTCAGGATTACTAAATAAATGGGTATAGACTAAATTAAACAAAACAAGATGTATATTTGGAAATAAAAGAAATACTAAAAGGCAAAATAATCTTAAGGGCTAATAGGTCGTGCACGTTCGACGGTTTCTAAGCGACTCTGCCTCGTGGCCCGACTTTCCAACGGAAGTCGGGCTTCGCTTGTTTTTAATAGCGCGCGCGGTCCTCCTATATCGATGCACTATAGAATGTATCTTGTCTCTTGCGATTCTGTCAGAGTTTCCTCTCGTGATTACAAATTTTAAACAAACTGCATAATTAGCTGTCTTTCTGATGAAGCTGTTACGATTCAAAAATTGCGGCCGCGTCGATCGGCATTACTCGCGGATAAACGAAGGAAGCGCAATCGCGCTTCATGGCACAATTCGACACGGATTTTTAAAAACCCCGGGCACTAAAACGGTTAATACTGCATGAGTGAGACCCTTGGTCGCCAAGGGTCTGGGAAATCGGCTGGGCAGAATGCGCATGGCCCGCTCTAGTGGTGGGGCCCGGTTTTTCCGAAAATATACTAAGAGGGCAGAGAAAAGGGCAGTCAAGCTAAGCCCGCGGTAAGAGACAGTTGAAATAAAATAACCTTTTCCCAGACTCTTGTTTTTTTACGTATTTTTCCCTATCCCCAATTTCGACCATCCTTACAAATATTAATACAGCAAAATATATTATAAATACTTTAAGCAAAAAAAAAATTATCCAAACTATCGAATCGAAGAATAAGAAATTTTACGGTGCAGCAGTATCAATTGATGTAGTATAATTTGTGAAAAGTTAAAGATCGTGTGCTTTAAGAAATCGACTTTCTTCTTAATAAACGTATATTGTTACTTCAAAGAATTTCTTCGGTATTTCAATACTTCTTCATTATTTTTTTTTTCTTTTTTTTTTTCCTAATTAATTTCAGGTTTAATTCCTATAGGTATAAAGTGGATAAGTAAACGCACATGTTTTATTAACCGAACAGTTTTCCGAATCACCTTAGTCCCAATCGTTTCGAACAATCGACGCACCGCTGTGCTATAATGTAACACAATGTGTTTAACTTCTGAGCTAGGATTCGGATGAAAATGGTTTTCATAAATATCGAAACAGAATTTTTAACAATTCGCCAATAAACAAAGCGAAAACAGAAACTGTAACGCAACAAACTATTCCTAACCTGTGTGTAAACACTCTGGACAGCCAGAAAACCCCTATAGACATCCATCGAGGAAGAGAGTGAGCTCTCCATGAATCAACGTTACCAACTACGCAAACTTCGTACACGATGTTTTATTCCATCGTTTCAATTTATTTTTTTTTTTTATTTTTTCTGTTTTTTCCTCCCCTGGCATATCAACCGATTCTCTGGTCGTGTTCTACCACGTGTTTCAGAACGTCCTTTACAAACGTTCCCCGCGAGACTATTTTAAAACATTGTTCCGGTGCAACACCCCATCGAACTCGTGAATTTTTTCTCTTTTTGTTTGGTCCGTCATACCCGTTCGGTGGTCTCGATAGATTAAGTGATTGTTCATCGATCAAACCTGCTAATCATTGCTCTTATATTAACACTGGAATTATTAAAGTGGTCCGAATGACCCATTCGTAATCTTTCACAGAAATTTTGTAAATCAAATTTTTGATTTAGAATTTTGATAGATTTTCTGTTATGAGTATAAGTAGACCTTTAATAAATCACGGTTAGATATAATATTTATATATAATATAATATTAAATATAATGAAAATATAAATATTCTTTGTCTTCCTTGCATTACGTATTTTTTTTATATTTCTTTCCTTTTGATTTGTTCGGTAAAATTAAATATACCTTAATGGTCGATAGTTCTAGTGTTGATATTAAGTATTAAAAATTATTTTTGTAGTATTAAATCAATGCAAAAGTGTTGTCATTTTGAGTAAAATATTACTCGATTTTGTCTTTCGAAAATATATTTTATTAACCCTTTGCACTCCACGCGTAATCTTCTTCAGGGGTTAAGTTCTGAGTTAAATTTCGTATTTTCCTTTTTATTTTAAAGCGAAGAAAATTAATCGAACAAATTAGAAAAAAGTTCGAATAAAAATAGAAAACAATAATTGAAATTCTAACAGCTTGATTAATCAAGAATTATTTATACTCTCTACTCTTGTTTATATTATAATCGAAATTATATCAGTTTCTTCTGTCGAAGATTAATGAGGAAAAAAGAATCTTCCTGATCATTTTGCCGCGAAACTCGAGGTCGAAATGAGCGGCCAGCTAATGAGCTGCGGTATCGGTTAGGCTGTACAATTTCGAGGTCGGCCATTCCCCGACAGATTTGCGCCACGGGAACATTTGCGTGGACGTAATAGCTTGGACCGGACGCGGTGCGGATACCTCGAATGCAATATCGAAACGCGACGCGATTCGGCCCGAGTATTGGTTCACGGTGCGAATGGAAACGCGTGAATTGTCTTTTCGATTCTCTTGGGCTTAGGTTCCAGTTAAATATCATGATACTTATCTTCGAATTTTGACTCTTTCACCGGTCTATAATTCTAATAGAAATTTTCTTTCAAAAGTAACTACATCTGTCGTTGAAAAAGATTAAACTACCGTCTCTATTATTCCATCTTTATTCGAATAAGAATTAAAACCAGTTCAATAATCTCAACAAAAATCAACTAAATTCTAATAACAGAAAAAGATTAATCTCATCATTAAGCATTCAGTAATTGAGTAATTTAATTATCGTCGAAAAAAATTTAGTAGATTATTATCTTGACCTTTGATCTTGACTTGAATAATAATTTGAATCAACTGTTTTTTATTTCATAAAAATTATCTAAATTCTAGCAACAGAAATTTTCTTTCAAATCCTAATAATTATATCGAGTAACGTTAGTTAGTAATTTTAATACAGCAGAAAGAGATTTGAATAAATTATTATATCCACTATTCATCTCGATTCGAATAATTGAAATCAACTCATCTAATTATTTCACAAAAATAATATAAATTCTAGTAACAGAAATTTTCTTTCAAATCCTAATAATTATATCGAATAACGTTAATTAGTAATTTAAATATAACAGAAAGAGATTTGAATAAATTATTATATCCACTATTCATCTCGATTCGAATAATTGAAATCAACTCATCTAATTATTTCACAAAAATTATCTAAATTCTAGCAACAGAAATTTTCTGTAAAGTCTGAGTAATTAGGTCGTGTAACGTTAATTAATAATTTAGATACGATAGAAAACCATTTGAATAAATTATTGTATCTACTATTCATCTGGATTCGAGCAACGATTAAAATCAGCTGTTTCACAAATGATTAACTAAATCTTCTAGCAACAGAAATTCTCATTGAAATCTGAGTGACTATATCGAGTAACAGTAATCAGTAATTTAGCTGTCGTCGGAAAAGATTTCCTTAATATTTCCCGAATAAATTTCGCGCTCGATCCACTCGGTTTATTGCTTCGAGAACCTTGACTGAAGCGATTCTCTCGATAGCCTTTTAATGAAATCACATGGAAACGGGAATGATAATGATATCGGGCGCGTTTCATTCGACTCCATTTCTCTAATTGCTTCGATAGAAATCGTTCTTCGTCTCCGCGACCCTTTTCTTCGCGCGTTTTCATGTCGTCGATTATTCTTCGAGTATTCAATGCGGCGATGCTTCCACTCGTTTATTGGGTCATTCGTATTTTCCGTCACCTTCTCCTAACCCTTTGTATTTTATTTCTTGCATCTGTTTCACTCCTCCAACGTGAGATACGTGGAACGTACAGACTTTTCGTTGGAATTCCAAGTTGAGTCTTCAAAGTCTTCAAAGTTAATTCTTCGGAATTATTTTATTCCCATTCTTTTACTTGCCAAAACTTGCCATTAACGCTCAGATTTCTTTTTTTCAAATTTAGAATTTAAAAGTGTATAAATTTTATTTTACATAAATTCATATTCTATGAGTGTTGTTAATTTTTACAGCAGCGTATTTATATCGCCTCTGCCCGTGACTGTCACGGGCTATCACAAATCGAACATTTCTCCCTACCCGTGACTCTCACGGGCTATCACAAATTAAATGTTTCGTATTGCCCGTGACTGTCACGGGCGTGAGCATCAAGAGACTAAAATTCCCTACCTAACATTCAAACTTCTCTTTCCAACAATATTCCTACCATAATAATCGATACTTAAATAACTCAACGCCCAAAAAAAAAAAAAAAAAAAAAAAAAAAAAAAAAAAAAAAAAAAA
>SMSQ01014842.1:9770-30604 GCA_019453375.1 Ctenoplectra terminalis
TTTTTTTTTTTTTTAATTGTTTTTTCTTTCTTACGAAGAATAGAGCGACACTTTGTTGTAATATAATGCAAAAAAAACATATACGTTGAAAAGAAAAAAGAATTTTACGACATCATAGTTGTAAACCATTGTGTTAATAATACAGGAAAGTTTTGCCGACATGTTTGCTGGTATCGGCTTGCAAGAAATCTAGATCGTATCGTGAATAGATCTTCGATACCCCGGTGAATCCCGTAAAAGAATGTTAAATCAAGTTTACTGGAAGTTGTAACATGCGTGTCGTATATTGCTCTCTTTTATGTTTGGTTTAGGTGTATTTGCACAATTATTTCTGGAAACGTTGAAAATACGAGAAGATTGTTCACGCGAAAGTTATAACGTTGAGAGTTTTTGTGCGAATAAATTTGTGGTGTCATCAACAGTTTAAGAAATAATTATGTGTACATAGTTGACCGAACATAGTGAACATGGATTGATAAATCGTGTCGTTTCTCACCGATGAATACTTGCAATCGGAACGAAAGCAATTGTTTCGCACATTTTAAATTCAGTCGGTACCAGTTACCTCTTCTAGTGATCATGATTTTTTACTTAACCAAATACTGCCAGTATTTATACCGGCGTATTCACAATATTACCGATAGACCAAATTTATTTATGATAATAATATATTAAGGGTTGAATGTCTTAAATCAAGGAAAGGTTATTGTAATATAAGTGAAGCAAATTTTTGTAAAGTCGGAGCGCACAGTTCCTTTCCCCTCCCGATACATCAGGATAATCAGAGAGGTTTAAAGAGAGAAAAAAAAAAGAAACAAATGTCAGGAAACATTATCGAGTCAAGAACATGCTGCATAAGTATGCATTGTACACAGAAACAATCGTAAAGTTCACGATATAATTACAATTCTCCAAAAGCTTCTGTCATTTTCATTTCGATGTTTTAATTTTATGTTCCTCGCAAGCTTATGGATTATGTCTTTCGCTTTTATTTTTTCTTTCTTATTTCTCAATAATATTCGATTCGATTCTTGACTCATTTTATTTTATTTTATTTTATTTTTTTTTGTTTTGTTTTTTTAAAAATTATTTCTAGCATAATGCGATTTTTGAAATAAAAAATAAATATGTTATTTACGTTTGATGTGATTTTTGAACTCGTATTTTAATGAGCACGAGTACTTCTACGACACCGAATGCCAATTTAGGATTACACACTCGTATCCTGTATTTGGAGCATGTTGGAAACAAAATCATGTGAACGAATTGTCGTAGCATAATTTTTTTTTTTTTCGTTTATCACTGCGTCGGATGTTCTTGTGAACGTTGTCACGATTGTATGATTATTCGAGAGCAGTGGGCGACGTTCGAGTAAAATCTTTGTCTTGCATACGTTAACGATTGAGTTCAATGAGAACGGTTGTTGTGATTAAAAACGACACAAGTGTACGAAATGGGACCAGCCGCAACGAACGTCATGGTGTAAAAGTATAATTGGAATTGACTTTGTCAAGTCTTTGTTAATAGTCGCACTGTACATTTTTTTCGACGAAGCATGTTCGATCGCACATCAGTTTTTTTTTTTTTATTCATTTACTTTTACAAGCGAAAGTAATAGTTGAAAGTAAAGTCTTCACAGTCATCCGATAGCAAGTCGTATTCGAAAGAGAAAAAAAAAAAAAAAATCCGTGTCTGTTCACAGTATTTAAGACAGCCTTTAACATTAAGATGGTTGGGTTCAGTTCCTACAATGACACGTTTATCGGGCATTTGGTGGTTAAAAAATTGCGAATCGTACCGTGTGTATTTGCTAAAGCGTCAAGTTGAGCTGTATACACTTTAGAATAGAAGATGTTACATGAGTAATGATTCGAAATAAGTTCGCAACTTGTTGATAAGCCTTCCTCTATATTCTTTACCAATTACGTTGCACACAAGCAGACGCGTTCAGGGGCTTCTGTAAGTTTTTTACTCTCTCCTTTATCCAGACCGATTTTTGAGAACGACCGATTTGCGATCTATTGATTAGTCGAAGTTGTTTACCGACGAATCTTTCATTCCTTTTATACTCCTACTTTTTTGTCACGAAATTCTCTATTCTCTACGCTCACCTTTTTGTCAATGATCTTAATTTTCTTTTTTTTTTTTTTGCTAATTATAATGTGACTCGATGATGATTATGATTACAATATGGCGATGTTGAGATATGAAAATAAATTGTGTAAATATATCATTTTTGTAAAACTGTTGCTTTTCCCTTATGCCTTCTGACTTCGGGTGGACATAGAAGATAAAACTACATTTATTTTGTTCGTAATTAGAAAGAAATATTTTGTACAAAAAATAACACCAAGAATCCAGAAAGCACACACTTTAGTAACATTCATTTTAGGTATCCAGATAAATTCACTTCTGTTAATAAATCTCGTTCAATTTTAAATGCATAATTTATATATATATATATATATATATAAATAATAAATCCTTTTATACATATATTCTATATAATACTCCGTTCATTTGTCACGTATACCTAAGAAAAATAAAATTTCGTTTAAAACCTACTCCATGGTTCAAGATACTTAAAATTATTACACAACGAGTCTTACTTGGCGCTGGATAGTTGAACACAGGATACCTAGGCGCAAAAGAATCATTCGCACCGATCACATAATTCGATTCATCGTGGTCCATGATATTTTGAGTTCCTGATACACATTCTTCGTAGGATGGTGGCGCTGAACAAGAAAAAGGTAAATCGACACCTTCAACTTGTCATTCCTTTATTTTTAACAGTATGCATTAAACACGAATCATTCATCTCTTACGTATGTCCCAGTTAGTCGACGAAGTGCTGGGCTGTTCCGGAAGAACGGAATCAACGGATTCAGATCGAGCTTCTGGCTCGGAAGAGCTATCTATTGGAGCGTCTGTTGGAGGATAAGGTACGCTAGGCTGCACTGGCATCGGCATTGCTGCGAATACCGCGGCTTCTTTCGTATCCGTGTAGCTTATTACGTTCAGAGGAGGCGCAGAAGGTGGAAAATAGAGTGGTACCGTTCCGATTAAAATAGGGTAACTCTTCTCCAATTTCAGGTGCCTGATTTTATGAACAAATTAAATCATTTATAATCGCGATGAGATTTTTAGAGCTAGGATAACGTAAAAGAGTTCTATACAGTTTCTTAAAACCGAATTTTAAATTTCCGTACCGTGACATTTATCTTTGTCTTAATTTTTATTAATCGCGAATATTACTTTATATCGTAGATAGCTGTTGTCACTCTCATGGTTATTTAGATGCGTCCACTACTGTTGACTGTTACTTACGGCCCCATAAAGTGAACGGAAACCATCAGTTTGTACTCGAGATCTATTATGCCACAGTATTGTAGATTGGACGGTGGTATAGGTGGTATCAATAGGTCTGAGATGTTCTGTTCGCGAGCCGAAAATGACCCCGAGTATTTCGTGGACTTAATTTCGGATACGTCAGTTTTCACCGCAGACGTGGACGCGTGGAATTTGAGTTTCTTAAAGCAAACAAAGAATAAACGAATTTTTCCTTGGCGTTGAAGGAAACGATGTTCAAATTGTTTCGAAAACACCACTCACTCGTATCAGTTTCGTGTAGATCTTCGCAACCTGAACGCTCGAAGAATTTTTGTAATCCAACGTTGTGTATATTGTTTGTCCTGAAACGTATCCAGAGGTTGGCACTCTGATGCGCAAATTTATCTTGCCCACATGGAAGCAGCAGCAACAGTAGAAGTTTTTCATCACTTCATCGTCGACTCCCAACTGTTTGAAAAACGAGGACGATTCGTGGGAGTTTGAAATATGTCCACGTGGAATCAAAGGGAAGAGTATCAATTTCTTACGCATTTGTGACGATGCTCGTTTAAGTCTAACGATGAGATTACGGTAAACGCAGCCTTGGTCTCGTGATCGAACTTCCACGGTCTATCGATCGTGGCTTTCACCGTATATCTTACGTATCCGTACTGATGCTCGAAACTGCTGGGTATGTTGCAAGGTAGTTTGAAATTGAATGGGTACTTGTGCAATCCGGCGGGGATTTGAACCTCTGAACTTGCTGGAAAATTTGAAAAACGTATCATGATTCCACGCGTACGGAATTTCGTACATTTTCTTGGATATTCATCGCTGCTCTTGTCGAAGCAAGTTAAAAGAACAACATTCGTTGTCTTGTTCAAACATTTAGCCGTCGTGGACTTTGAAAACTTCTACTCACATTTTTGTATAACGTTGTATTTGAAATTAAAGTAATTCTCTGAATTGGTGTAACTATCGTGACGAGTAGAGCTTTGTCCGGAAGTATTTGTCTCGCTTCTAGTTTCAGTCCATCGTACCCAAGCCTCTCCTTTGGCAGTCAAGGTTAGCCCTGCGATCGATAGTCGATCAAACTTGGATAAATTGATCCACGGATTTCTTTTTGTTATCTCGGGTTCGATATTGATTCGAGTATCTTATCGAACTGGCTTGTTTGTGTAATTAGATACAGAATTATTGTGATTAACGGTAGCAATGAATTCTTTTGTATAGAGATTGAAATAGTGACCACTTTGTTTCGAATTCCGCAATTAGCACCGATTATTGATATCGATGAATCCATCTATGTTAACAAACGCGTAGTGTAATAGCACATGTTTTCTATTGGTATGGGAACAAAAGATCGGATGCACGAAAACTTTACGGAGTTATCCGCGTTAAAACTTGTATGACGCTGTTTGTATATGCATCAACGGACACCGACTGCAAAGTGCGCCGTAACAATAGGAATATCCTTGTTGGTTGCGTAATTAAAGAACACGAGCTCCGTTATCAATTATATAAATTCAACGTGATCGAGAACAAGCTTTACATTAATTTAAATTCTATTCGTAATCAAACGGAGCGAAGCAGTTCGGCGCAACACGTTTATATTATTTTAAAATCACCAGAAAATATTTTAGGTTCGGAACTGTGTTAAGTATCGAAAATCAAAGATGATCATTTGTCACGACACTGTTTGAATTCCCGCGAACAATTCGCCATCGCACGTCATCGGCTCGTATCAGGAATTTACCTCTAGCGTGCTTATCTTTTGCAATATCCACAATAACGTTTCCACTAACAGTTTCGCCAACCATGTAGGTGGCACTTTGTCGATCAAATTCCAGGCGAAACGTTCTTAACGACGGCATGGTGCACCGACGATATACCGACAACGCACAAAACTGATATTTCGTCGCGTCGGATCCCTCTTATTCGGCGTGTTCGTTTCTGGAACAACTTTTGAAGAGGGGGAATGCCGAGTGGAAAGACGAGAACCCGACGTACAACCGTTCACAGAGCGCACTTGTGAATCCTCCGGATCCTAGCTTAACTATCGACGAAATAATACTATCGACACTGACAGTGTTGTCGCACGATGCCTGGATGAATCATTCTAATCGTTTACAGCTACACAAAAATCGATAGATAAGACCTGCCGACTGTACCGCTGCTATCGATGCGATATTAAGGAATATCGTGATAGCAAAGTTCCATCAGTGATAGAAAATGAACGTAATAATTATTAGTCATCCCAGAGATGACTAAACATATGTTATTTTACAAGATCTCGCCTGTCTAATTTCTATTGAAAACTATGTCTGACCTAACTCAGGCGCACCCTGGTAAACCAACGAATAACGATGACATTTCACGCTACACCAAAATCTTAGAACCATTTTTAAATCACGCGTTCAAACTCTTACGAAAATTATCTACTCTTGCATCACACGCTCTAAGAATCTATACAATTTTATATCGATCTGAAACCTAATTTAATCATGAGATAATATAATCAATTTCGACTGCCTTCCGAAAACAATTTTCCGGTTTGACAATCGCTGTGTCGCGGTCGTTTCTGGGCGGTCGGCGTTTACCTGTTGGACTTGTTTGCCAAAGTTCGACCACAAGCTCCGTAGATAGTTCGTGAGCAGTTGTCGCGCGAATTTGAGCGCAATCCTGGTGAACGTTTATATACTGTGTCGTCGGGAACAATCGATTACCCTAAAGGGACCACCACTGCGTTAGTAACCGTCTGCGGCTTTACACGGGAATCCAATTTCCCCTGGGCGAACCTTGCGCCTTTGCATCCGCCTAGCGATCCTTCTTTCTAATCAAATTTCACCGTCCTCGGGATTCGAGGAAACGCAAGGTTACTCCGCGTCAGAGTAACGTTTATAGTTATAAAGATATTCTTTCGCAAGATGGAACAGCCTCGATTTCATACAAAATCGAGAATAATTTGTTTCCTTAGAAAGACAGAAATTTTCTTCTGGAATCGAAGACAATGGATCGTATCGATCAATATATTTGTACCTATTTCGGCTCAAGTTGTTTCCCTGCCACGTTAAGTGTTTGGAGAACACCAGCAAACACTCTTCGAGTACGCCAACAGAAGTGTACCAACTCCATGCAAAATTCATGGGCGGAAGTCTTCGACGTGGATACAGCAATCAAAGTGTCAACGACTATTTACCCTATCGATTACACGAGGCGCATCATTTCTCTGAATTCTATGCACCCTTTTACGTAAACAGTTTTCATCAAATACTATTACCCATTCATTGAACTCTATCGCTCGTATAAACAACCTACCGGTACGCTGAAAAGAAAAAAAAAAAAAAAAAAACACTATTCGAAAAATCACCAGGCACGAAAGAAAATCTCCAACACGTGACATTTACGAAGCTACTCGGACAGTAATTTTCTTTTCTCCCCCTCGAAGACGAAATCCACCCTCAGGTGATGGTCTAAGGAGATCCAGCAGAACCGTGAAAGCGAAATGGATCGAATTGATAAAGAGATACGTGCGAAAAGAAAGAAAGCCCTGGGGACGTCGAGGGTGGGAGGTCGAGCAGGGTGAACTTGCTGGCGGAGGTAGAGACGGTGGCCCGTGCGCTCCAACCCCTCAGTAACGCGGCAGCCTCTGTCGAGGAGGCAGCTCGGCGTCTCTGCGTGTCGTTTCTCGACAACTGCGTCACGAATCGTGTTTTCTATCGTTTTCCTCGTGTTATCAGTCTTCGACGGAGATTTACCAAACGTTGGTCTCTCATGGAATCGTTCGGATCGAAGAGGAATCGCGCGAAGCTGCTGGCGAAGCTGAGTACCAGCGTGATGATATTTCTCGCACGGTTGCGATCAACAGGTTAATTCTTCCCAGACAAACCGACGCGATAGGTGAGTCTGTGTTCTCTTATATGTTTGTTTATATAGTATACAAGGTTCAATTTAGGAATAATTAAAGCGGTAGATCGTTGAAACGAAAAGGAACGCATGCGAGCAATTTAGGTATTCGTTTCGGCCTGTCAGGTGCTGATCGCGTATTTCGTTATCGTTTAGTATAGTTTTATCTAAAATTAAAGAGCATACCTGTGCAGAGCTCAGAGGTACATTTTTCCGCATTTAATATTGATTTTAGACTGTTCGAGAATTAATTTGCGGAGATGAAAGGGAAGCAGATTTCTGCACAATTTTACGCGAGTCGTTGCAGAAGTGCTGTATCGTAGAAGTATTCATATTCATTTTGCCTTTGCGTGAAACGGTTGGTTGAAATTATTCTCTCTGAGCCGGTGGCTTTTAAAATTACGCGGTAGTCGAAGAGAAATAAAATTCCTGCACGAGATTCTTTTGCTTACACGCGTTCCCGGCAAGCCGATCATTTTTCACATGAAGCGCGCTTTCAATCGTAGTGTTACCATACATTGACTCTCTTCGCTGAGAAGAAAATTTTTTCACGATGTTTAAAGAGGTCTGTTTGATTAGAGGAAACCGTATCGGTGACAGGATCAAAATTTCGAATCTTTCCTCCCTTTTCTATACACGAAGCAGTGAAAAGTTACGATCGCTCTTTAACCTTGTCTTTCGCTATTAAATCAGATGCTTTCATCGCAATTTTTATTATACGAGTTTTAATATTCCCGGTTTTTACGTTGCGCAACCAGTAAAAGGGTACGAATAATGCTTCGCGAAACGAGCGATTCGTTCAGTAGTTCCTCTTAAACGCTAATGTAAAACGAGACGTTCAACCAGTCGACGTTTTCAGGTGAGCCCAAAGGGTCCGGTCTCTCCTTTAATCTCCCTGTCTGTGGACGAATTCTCGAAAATCCCTTTCACCCTCTCTTTCTCCGAACCATCGTACCATTCCTTAACAGCAGTGCGTAAAAGCGTCGTAGCATCCGAAGGGAGAAGATTCAAAGCTTGGGAGCGGAGATGAAAACCCGATCCGCTGCGAAAGGTTGGTGCGTCGCTCGGAGGAAACTCGTGGTGACTCAGAGCAACAAAGAGTTTCGCGTTTCATCTTCGCTGTGGAAGCACAATGAGCTCGGCAGAGGTTCCTACCTTCTTCTGGTAGATTAAAAAGAGAGAAAAAAGAAAAAAATATATAAAGGAGAAGAAAGAAGCAGGGAGGAAGGGAGGAAGGAAAGAAGTGACAAAGAGGGTTCGAAAGGGACAGTAGAAGCAGAAAGCGTTCATCGACTCATCGAGATGGCGACGAACAGTCCTGGACAATCGATACATCTAAAATCCCCGCGGAGTCCCCGACAGCTACCACAGCTACCGCATTTACCTCAAATACCGATCGGAGGCCAGAGAAGTCCCACGCAACTGTCGGTGAACAAATCACCGAGCACTCCATTGGTCTTCGAGTTCCCTCCGGAATATTATTCGGAGACACCCAACACGAACTTCGACTTTGAGGAGTTTGGGCGCTTGAACGAGCTCGATCGAGGACCCAGAAGTCCCAGTTATTACGTTCGTCAAGGATGCAGGAGTCCGAAAAGCGCAAACCCGGATCTATTGCACTCTCCGGGTAGGAAGTCGCCGATTTTTCAATTTTCCGATACTAGGAAGAATTTAGGTAAGACTATGAGCTATCCACCGAGAAGCCCTATCTCTGTTTCACCCACAGTTCCGGTGAGATCACCTAGTTCCATGAATTTTGGTCCGAAAAGCCCGAAACCTTTCGACCATCGCAAGAATTCTTGCTTCGGTTTAAGCGGATCTAAAAGTCCTATGTCCCCTACGGTCGTTGCCCCATCGATTCATGCATTGTCTAGCTCGAAGCATTCCGAAATGAACCTGGACCAGCAGAACAACGCGAACTACAAGAACAGTGGATCGAGAACGTCTTCCGTGGAGGGATCTTTCAGGGAAAAGAACGATAGTCCGAGCGACAAGAAGGGTAGCAAAAAGAGCAGTTACTTTAATCGCAGTCAAGGATGTCTGGAAAAAACTGGCAAGGTTCAAAGCGAGAACAAAGAGGATGTTTATGGGAGAAATGGAAGAAATATCTCCAGGAGGTCGACCAGCGACTTAACGGATATGGGGGACGCGGACACGGAAGTGACTCTGTTATCCAGCCCGAAGAGGAGAGGTTCCATGAAGGGCGGTCTTGGTGAGTTTTCCTTTGGATTACTTGTCTGTTTGTTCTTCCGTTGTTTATCGTCGTCATCAGGCGGTCCGATACGGTAGAAGTTGCATACGATACTGCTCCGTTTGACGATATGGAATTTGACCTCGGTATATTTGGATATAAACGAAGTAAAATCTGTTTCCATCGAGTTCTCTTGAAACGATTTAATAACGGATTTTCTTATAATACTGGCAAAAAATTAATTAAGAGTTGGCATAGAAGATTTAATTAACAATTAACTTATTCAAAGTAGGTCGATTTAGCGAGCGAAACCTGGAATCACGTTTTAAAAGCATTTGCAAAGTGTAACGTGCGTAAAAAAGAATCAATTAACGGGGCCATCGCGGCGAGAGGGAAAGAGAGTTAATTATCGATTCGTTATGGTGTGGGCAAGCCACGTGACAAGTGAAATCGCAAATATTACCTGGTAATGAGATACATCGTTTTCCGGACGCGTCTGACTATCCGAACGTTCAAGCATCCACGAGTCAACGTTCTTGCGCGGCGATTAACGAACCAGGATCGATGATCGGTTTAAAATCACCATGTATTACTCGGTCAGCTTTATTTATTCCTTTTACTCCTTTCTTCTTTTTATTTTTCTTTCTTTCGTTTTTTTTTAGAACGATATACGTAATGGGTGATTGGATTACCGTTTTTAATTAATATTCTAGCCGTTCCATACAAGCCTCTCTCGAGTTGTTCCAAGCAATTCGACGACTGGAAAATCCTTTTTTACGTGTACCGCGATAACGAGCTATATGTTTTACGAAACACGCATCGAATTTTGTGATTAAACCGAATTGTCGAGCAGGATTTAAAGAAGTCGACTACGTGGTTGAAATAATCGTTCGGAGAAAAAAAAAACAGAGGCGAGAAACGAAGCGAGGCATACTCGATAAATTTTGTAAACGTCACTGGAGTTCCTTGGTCGATCGTTCTTACAGCGAAAGCGCAATTTACTTGGTTTATTGGTTGAAATATTCCATTGTTACCGAAGTCGGGGCGGTTTGTTACGTATAAATTGCGCAGCAACTCTACAAAGATTATAATTATTATCGCTCCGTTTTAAATCGTCTTACTAGGTACACTGCTTTCCCCATCCGCTTCTACAAATTATTAATGACATCGTTATTAGCAGTTGCGTTTCAAAGTTAATTGCTTTATCCTTCGAATCTGCTGTTACGTATTTTCTATAATATCTCACGTGGCTCCGTACGTTCTAGTTAATCTCGTAATGTGGTAGACAAAGGGGAGCTGAAAAGCTAAAAGTCGATTCGATGTAATCATTTTTCCAGACCGTCTTACAGTAGCGATTGGATTCTCATTTAAAGGTCGCGAATAAAACCAGCTTTCACCCCATTCGTTTCACCCCCGGTATCCTTTTTCAGCAGTGTTCCATTTCTCTCTCACCATATCTCGTTCAATTCCTTTTCTTTCTTCGCGGTAACGAAAAGCTGGCCGGTATATTTCGAGGTATATTTCGAGGTATATTTCGAGTCAATCCTATAATCCCGTTCGATCTTTAATCCTCTGGGTTAGACACGGAGATTCTGTCCGTGCGATCGACCGAACTCGAAGGCAACGGGCTGACAGTCATCGACGCGTGGTCCCTATGAATCGTCATTTAACGCGTTTCACCAGCATTAAGGGAACCGTGGTGCAATTACCAGGTTCCAAGCTGCCTTTATCCGCGACAAATCCCCTTATAAACGGTACGCGTCGCGAATTCCTGGCCGATATTCGATGAAATTCCCTGGTGCGCTTCTGTGTTGCAGCCTACCTCGCGTCCAGACGGGGCTCCCGCGACAGCCAGTGCTCCAATTTGTCGAACGTCAGCAACGAGGACGTGGGACCATTGAATTTCACCGCCCACCCCCGTGGAAGGCAACGGAGGACGTCCAATTTCTTGGAGCTACCTGGTAAGCACGTATTTCTATCGTTAAGGGCGTCGACTGCGATTTTTCTTGGCTTCTGCGGTCATTGAACGCGGTTGGTTTATAAGGTAGCGGACAAAGTAGACTTTGAAAGAGCGAGGGGGTGAGAAGACGTGTAACTAGATTAAGACGTGGACGTAGTTTTTGTCTCCGAGCTTAATGCCTGAACATTGTTGCTGTTCATTTGCTTGAAACTTTGTTTCTTCTCTCTCTCTTTTTTTTTTTTTAATCGTTTAAGGTGTGCAGTTTGCGATAAACGCCGGTGAATTTTACGCGCAGATACGGTTTACTTCTACGAGCATCGACAACTTTCAGCCAGGGGGGCGGAAATTTTTACACCTTTTTATCTTTGGTCAATTTTTCTAACAGATTCGAAACAAATGAAAGACAGTTTCCGTGAAACGGGGTCAAGTTATCAGATCGGGCATTGTTCCTGGCGTTTTTAATCGTACGTCGTTGTTTACATTGAATCGTATCGGAAATGGCGGCGACACGGTACTGCTTGCCCTGGTTTAAACTTTCAATGCACAATTGGAATGCGGAGCGAGGTCTCTGCTAACGAAATAAATGTGAACGCGTATTCCGTATAATTTATTTTGCATTGTATTCCACCCTCGTAGCTGGCCGGGCAAGCAGTCGTGAAATCATGACGAGCTCAAGCTTCGAGTTTGCTTGCTCCTGATGGATTTCCTAATCGTTTCTTAAGCAATTACCCGCGGAAATCCCAGCGAAAATCCCTCTCGAGTAAAATGACTAACTGCTGCTCTTAGCTCTTGGATCTTGTCAATACTTAGCCCCGGTTCATTCATCAAAACGTCGCTCTCTAACGAGAAACAAAAGGGAATAAAAAACACATTTACCTCCACTAATTTCCATTCTCTTCGATGCCACGATAACTTTACCCTGAATCTCGTCAACTGAACCTCCATTTACATCGAAAACGCTTTTTCATCCCTGTGTCAACAGACCCCAACCGAGGGTCTTCTGGAGAATCCTCGCAGGGTAATATCGCGAACAGGGTCGCGAAAATAATTTCCGCCTCAACGGTGTTTCGTAGCGGCCTCCGCCTGTAAGTTCACCCTTGAATGGATTTCCCAGCGATGCTGGAGCCGCGGAGCGTATCAAACTGACGGATTACCCAGAAGCATTCGAGACAGCCGTATCTGCACGCGGGAAATTAATTACGCGTCCGACGTTCGCTGGGTAAATACTTTCCGCAAACAACGATGCCTGGCAAGCTTTTCTCTCTATCCGTGGAACGAGACTGGTCAGGCGTGTGGTATTAGGGTTAGGAAGCGTTGTTAGTTGGCCAGATGTGTTCCAGAAGGAAGGAAAGAGACAGAAAGGATTGTGGCTGCAATCGTGAAAAAACGAGGCGCTCGCTTGTGTAGATTATCAGGATAATCCTGCACGATAACGAGTTTTTTCTGACGTTTGGACAGATTCTCATTAATAACCCGGAGCGCCGGCTGGAAATAGAAAATCGATGCGACACGAAAATTATCGTTTCCTTGCTCGGAACTGTGATAACGTGCATCGTCCTTTTTTTTTTCTTCTTTTATCAATAATGTTAAGAAAATTGTGAAGCGTAACAGAGGTACGTTTTTCTCCGAAGAAAAATACCTAGCGCGATAAATGTGAAAGAAATATATGAACAAACGGTAGAACACTCGGCAACAAAGCGTTCGATAGAATTGTGTCGTTTATAGGAGAGAAAAACGATCGAGAAAATGTACACCACGGTCAGATACGAATGTTCGAGAATCGGAAACGTCGTTCCTTGCTTCTTTGATAGCCGCGTTTTCGTAGAGTGCCTCTATCATCGGTTTCTTTCTCTCGGTACGGGCAATATTCTGAATTTTTGTTTGGAAAAAGTTTCAGCATGTTTCAACAAGTCCGTAAATATTTAAAGGAAGGAACGACTCCGAAAGTATTTCTATTTGTCGTCACGATATCTCAGATATAACCTGTGCGAAACGATGGGTACATATACACTGCATACCGTGCGATCAGTAGGATAACTTAAGTAGAATAGGACGAGATAGGTCAGACACGGAGCGCGCGCGCTTTTGTCTCCAACTGCTCAGCATTTTTCGTGCATTTTTTAGCAACTTCATCATTTCTCCTGTGCGTATTTAATTATTCACCATTGTCTACCCTTTTGCGTTGCCTCTCTTTCAAAACAACTTTCCGACAATGTGCTTTTACTAAATTGTGAACAATTAAGCTTTGCGCGCATTACATTCCGCTTTTACTTCAAAACAGGAAAAAAAAAGAAATTTAATTTCTTTTCTCCTTGCTTCTGGTTCATTTTTTCCTTATTTCTAAACCAGTTTTAACATCCATACATTTTCCTTTGCTCGAGCTACGAGGGGCTTATATTTCTTCGGTTCTATCATCGAAATGGTTTCGAGATCGGGCTTTAATTCTCGGTTAATTAATCAAAGTATCATCCCATTCACGCGCGTAATACGCCAGCCGGCTAGTGGCATTGAAATTTCCCTCGGAACCAGTGAAAACTCCCCGTTAATTTTGATGGAGCGAAGTTCCAGCGAGCGTTGTAGCTGTAATTAGATACCAGGCCCGGGAGACGAACTTCTTGAGTGCCTCGTCGACTGTAACCGCATTAAATGCCGAAGCGATGGCCATGCTTTGTTGGTCGACGTGTGTACTACTTGGCCGTGGCTCAATTTCCATCCACCTTTCAAACTTGCCTTCGTATGTTAACAAAATATTGTTCGCGGAAGGTCTTCGTTGAAATTGCTTCTTCGTGGCTATCGTCTTTGCTTTCTTGGACATCTTCGTATCTGTTTGACAGTGATCTGTTTCTTGGAAGAATGACAGGGTTTGATATGGCACGCGTGTCCTGACTCTGGTCAAGTTGTAAACGCGACGGCCCATAATGTGTATTCGCCAATTTTTTAAGACTAGGCTTTTAGTTCTCAAGATATGTCGCGAAATAATTTTATTCGTAGCCGTGCACAGAAAGATATCGAAAGAATTTAATAAAACGATCCACTGTGAAAACTAGTTCGAGACCAGTCTCGTCCAGGTGCGTTGAAAAACCTAACAGAATTCTGTTTTTCTTTTTTAATCGTGAATTTTGATGATCAAAGAAACGCAACGTTAAGTGTTCAACTTACCGATATAAGGAAGATTGTTTGTTTCGAATCGAAGAAGAATCGTGAATGAAAAGGAGAAACGAGGAAGTTCTTCGAGGCAAAGCTTTCCTGGTGTTTCGTGCATCGCTTTGATCGCGAGGATCGTTTCGCAACGAGAGAGTTTTCGAAAGTAAAAGAGAAAAAATAACGATGAATCGCTTAACGTAAATTGAAGGTTCCCTTTTGCGACCAGACACGATCGGTCTGGCGTACCGTTGGCAAGACGCTTAATTAGAAATTCAAGATGCAAACTTCTCGAGCTTTTTGCCTTTTACCTCCCAATCTGTTGGTGATTCAATTCACTTTCAGTTACGTTCCACTTCAAAGCCACTTTTGTGCTGATTTCTAATATATATGCGATATCAAAATTTCACGTTTGATTACGTGCGATGGAAATATAAAAAAACAGATAGAAAACAGATAGAAAAACCGAGAAATATCTGTTTATATCATCAGTTGCCCTATTCGAACTAATAGCCTGGCTTTAATTAACTGTCCGTCGGTACGTTGCAGTGCCGGATCACATCAGACCGCGAGTGCACAGTTTGCCGGAAAAAGCATACAACCCGAGAGCCGGAGACGATCTGTATAGACTTCGAGCATTCAGCATCACCCATAAAGGCGTCGTTAATCGCGGCGATTCGATTATCTCGAGACGCAGCAGGAGCAACACTTCTGTCAACAGTAGCAGGTAATCAGTCGGTGTTAAAGAATGATTTTCCTCTGCATGCAATTGTTAAATCTTACTTCTCTTCCAACCAAGAATCTTTGAACGAAACAAATTTGAAGTTCGAAGTACCGCGACGAAAAAATTTTTACCGTATCCGTCTGGCATATGTTGCGACACTTTTTCGATAGAATTTGTCGGGAATTTCGAAGCTGATACCCGAGCGTGTTCCACCAACGTCGGCCCGATTGCGCTCTCCCATTTTCAGGATTAGTGTTCTTGCTTCCTTTCGTTTCCATTGAATTGCGTTGAATCCGACCTAGAACGAGAACAATGAGGAGCGAAACGCGCGACATGCTCGTTTCATCGATCACTCTGCTGCGTTCAGGCTTCACTTATCACAGTAACATTTAACTTCAATCTTGTCGTCATTACTCTCTACCGGTAATTAATTACATTTCAACGTGTTCGACTCTCGGTATTTCGGCTTTCCTATAATCTGTCAATTAAAAACAACGATGTTTCGTTTCTCGGTAATACAGATCGATCGATGGAAAATTGATAAAAAATTCATTTGCTATGGAACTTTTATAGAATTCAATTAAAATACAGATCGAACGCGTAATCCTTTTACCGTACAGTTCAAAAGAGCTTTGATCGTAAGAGCTATTTAGTACAAAATTCTATCGCGCCAATTTTAATTATAATAGACGAAGCAAACCAATCTCGCTATTCACTCGCGCATCAATTTGTATTTCTCTTTCCTCCGTCATTTTTCACACTTCCAGTTGCTCGCCAGATAAGCCTCTTGTACTAGCAGAGGCATTAGTGAATTCAGCGGAAACAGAATTAATGGAGCACGCTTGTTGACCTTTCGACTATAGTTCTAATACCTCTGACCCAACCTTAGCTATGGTTTTGAATGGTATACCTAATCCAAACCTAACGCATAAATTACAATTTTACTTTCGTTACGAGAAACCACGAGTCTTTTCCCCTCTTTGACAAAGAAGAATCGATAATACCCATGGGAACGATGTTTGTACTTCGTCCATGACAGACTGATTCTCACGATAAAAATTTGTAACAGTCGGTACTGTCGCGTCGAAAATTTAATCAGCTCCCGATAAGCGCGAGAAATTAGCGAGAAGTGAGAGAAGGGCTTCTTTATTTCTAAATCGCGTTTTTCGTTTCAAGTCCGATAAGAAATCGGGTTCGCGTTGCGATAAGGAAGTCGACAAATTGATTGCGTTCAACTGCGTATTTTTTTTTTTTTTTTTTTTTTTCTTCCTCTGAAATATTAACGAAGACGTTTTCATGTAGATTTTAATCGTTGGGACGTAATAAAGGAAGAATAAAAATTTAGGGGAGGAAATATACCGACAGACCTTGCGCGATTTTTTATGTCTTAACACTGATTTTAAATATTAAATTCATTTATAAGATGCCTGCCAGAAAGAACGTGCTTTGACAAAGTGAATGGAGTATATACCAAAAATTTATGAGCCTTCCTTTATGAATAACCACCCTACGTATAAGGGGATGTTATATACACACGCGGCTGGGTAATAACTTTGCCCACCTAAAATATCTTGGTTACCTTAAAAAAATATATATACGTAGATGAAAAAAAAAAACTGCTTTTTATGGAAGTTGTTCGATGTCGGAGAAAAGCCTTTCGCGAATGAAATCTCGGAGAAAATGTCTGGTTTATATCTGAACATCCCATTAAAGTCGAACTAAATTTAAGATTTATAAATTTATATCTTTCCGATTGCCAACATTTTGTTTTCTACGAATAATTTTACGCCTCAATTATCGCTTCAAAAATAGAACAAAATTGATTCTTGGAGTTCTTCCTACGATCTCTTGATATTCATTTTATCGCAGAGTTTCGAGCATGTTTGTCACGCTTGTCAAAGACGTCGAAACTTTCTCCACGCCCTGAGCATCCACGGTTTAGTCGGCAGCTTTCGCGAAATTGGAAGTCGTAAACGAGAGAACCCTCGAAACTTGGCGACTTGTAAAACTTTCAACCGCGCTTACCACGTGTCCCCTGGTGAGTGCCACTTAATTTAGACAGCCGACACTGAATTCCGCCTTGGGTTAACTTGGCGCTTTATATATTTCAGCAAATTGCTGTCTAGTGATTTGTCTTTATTGGTATTTTTTATGCAAGGCTGAAAAATAGGATTTCTTCGTTCGTTTTTCTTCCGAATCACCGATATTTTTCTATCGTCACAAATCTGTCGTCTTTTCTTTCGAGATTGTTTCATTAAGCGAGATTTATCTCCCCCTGTTTCTTACGCCTCTGAAATCACGTTTATAAATCTCCATATCTCGTCTCCGCCTCAACTTCCGGTCCCGACTCCACTCTCGACGAACGTTCCCCTCTGTTCTTCTTTTCGAACATCCGGCTAATTTATGTGCTCCAGGTGAGCAAGCCGCTCCTTTACGGACAAAAATGGATCAACGACGACTTCATTCGTTCGAACGATCAGGAAACGGTTTTTCTCTTTTTATCTTTTACGACGTACACGTTCGTACAAGTGGAAGTACTCCCAGTTGGTCGTCGAAACGATAAGAAAAATCTACTTCACCGTTGCAGATCGCACAGAAAGTGAACCTTAATCTCGTTTTAGTCGAGGAAGGTATGATTTTTACTTTAATTCCGAGACGTCCTACTCGAGGAGGAGATGTTAGCTGACCGTAAAAGGGAAAACGTTCATCGCTTTCGTTTTTTTCTCTTTACGGTTTTCATTCGATGTTGGTTAATTGGATCTTGAAAGCGATATCGAAACCAGTGAGCAGAATTATCGACCATTTCTGACGATGGTATTTCTTTTTCGATCACAGCGTGTGATTGACGAGGCGAAAAAAGGTTAAAGGTGATGCGAGAATTACATACCATTCGATAAAATTGCTGTTGCTTCGAGCAATTCTAGGCTTCGAATCGTTCGAATAAGTCTGACGAATTGAAAAAAAAGGAAAATAAAATAAAATTCAACGATCAAACGATATTTAAGGAATTTTTAAGAAATATTCAAGTCTTAAGTTGAACTCAACGATCCTTCTTTCTACCCTGCGCGCTGTTTAAAGTGCATCGTTTAAATAATAACGCTCGATTCTCGTTCAGACATTCTGTAACGATAACAATAAGGTATTCGATCGACGAAGGGAAGGAGGGTGTAAGAGATCGGCATTGAACGAACCACAGAACAATATCTTAGAAACTTTATTGTACAAAGATAACCGAATGTTTGCGGTGAAGTGTGGGATCGAGACATGACAATGATGGATAGGTTTACGTATTCAAAGGAAAATCGAAAAGACGATCGAAGAGAATCTTGGGAGGAAAAGTTAAGGGGCTGATCGCTATTTGGCGGTGAACCACGCCGATTGGAGGAGAGCCAGAGCTCGTGATCGAAGCTTCCAAACGTTCCTTCATTTTCCTCTTATTTTTTTGCTTTTAGTTATCACACATGCGGCGGGTTATTTCTGTATCCCATCCCGAACTGATTACCATGGACGCTTTGATCGGTCGATTGGTCTTCGACTCGACTCTGGACATTCTTCGTCCAATCCCAACCGTTTCATCCCTGCTTCGTCTCGTTCCTCTTTGGCAGATGTTTCTTCCGTAACACGGTAGCACGTTTCTCTTGAATCGTTCCGGAATCAACATGCGGAACGCGTGGAAAGGTCCTCCACTTCGGTCTAACCGGATTTCCTTTTGAATCGCGATTCGATAGAACTGCTGGTGTGGAGGAACTTGAAAGGAACGCGACAAGCTTCCTAAACAGTGTCTTTCAATGAGTATTCCACTCTGGAATCTTTCGATCCTGAATGTTTGAACATATCGAGGCGAAGCACCGGCGTTGAGGATCGTCGCTGGAGTCGAGTTAAAAATATCGCTTGTCTACTTTCCTCTGCGTGGTACGACGTCAAAAGGGTTTATGTTGTTGCTTTTTGCTTTGTGATTTGGAGATCGATGATGGGGTTCATCTAGTCGCTGAACTCGATCGACTCCTCGTACTCCATCGATTGCTGCGACTTAGTGGACGACGAGGACACAGACTTGATCGACGTCGAGGATTCGACTACGGACTTTGTTTGCACGCTTTGCACGGATTTCATGGTCGAGACCGATTTCGATTCCGCGGTGATGTTCATCGATTGTTCGACCAAGCTGTCGGCGTTTTCGTTTACTACGGAGAGATACGAGTTTCTGTGTTAATTTGATTTATTTTAAGACGAAGACAGAAGAAGTATACCCTGGGATAATAAATGAAAAGAAAAGAAAAGTATTCCAAGCACTAGGGACCGATCGGTAAAATTATGCGCTCGAAAGTTACGGGGATGCGATTTTGAGATTCGGATCGAATAAATCAATAGGGTTCTCGGAGAATAGCTGGACGAAATCGAGTTAGAAAGTAGAACGGAAAGGGGACTCGATCGTGCGTCGAATTGAATTTGTTGCACGCACCTTTAGCGACCTCCATTATTGAATAAAAGTTCCGTGTCGGTTCTCTTTATCCAGTTGGTTCTCAGGGGACGTTCCTTGAAAAGAAACGAGACGCGAACAAGTCGGAATCAAACTCACGAATGGTCCGAACAGCGGGGCTTTGGGTTATTCTAAACCGGTCCTCGGGGGAGAGGGAAAGTCCGCGATCACGTGACGGTGGAAATGAACGATGATCAGGGGGTGAAAGAGAGAGGGCGAAAAGTGTTCAGCGTGTTTGGCGGCTTTTACGATGCGGTGAGGAATATTCGTGGAATTTCGAATGGCTCGCCACGTATGCGTCCCGACGCTGAGTCAATGTTCTTCCGACAGACGCGACGCGCGTCTAGCTTGGTCATCGTTGTCATGAATTCGAATTATGACAGTCTCGGAATTCATTTAAAATTGATTTAAAATTAATTTAAAATGGATCACCTGTATGTTTTCGATAATTTACCTTTGAATTTGTTTGAAGAAAAATTTGAGAATAATGAAAAACAATGAACGATAATTATAATAATAAAATACAGCATTTTCGAAGTTAGTTCGAAAAACTTGAGCGTCAGGATGTAGAGTGAAAGGGCAATATACCCGAGTAACTCGAGTTCAATGAGAAGAAATCTCTGGAGAGGAGGTCAAGGAAGGAACTTCCTTTCCAAAGAATTAAGATCAATCTTTGTTAGGCACGGTTAAGTGGAATATGAGACACGAGAAGCCTTGTAGCGTTGGTAAAACATCTTTAGATCAACTCCAATACAACGTCTCTGATATGATACAATTTCTTTTAAGTGGTATTTTATTTCTAGCGTCGATTCTTCTGTTTCCTGTTGCTTACGTTGGGAAGTGAAATAAATTCTCGACTTAAAAAAAGTATCGATAGAAAAAAAAATAAAAATAAAAAAAATAGAACGAACGAGATTGAGTTTATATGATCGATAGGTTCAATTTTGTAGAATCGTCGCTGTGATTACAAAGAGCTTTCATATTGTATGAAGCGCAATCTAGTGCCGCGCGAATCATTTATTTTCATGGAATTAAAGTCCTATTCTTCTCCGATGGAAAACCTGCACGAGTTACGGGAAATCTTGTTATCACCTTTGTA